>AWWV01010870.1:0-52367 GCA_001974805.1 Corchorus capsularis
GAGTAAGATTAAGAAAGAAAAAAGAGGTTTGCGGCAATAACAATCTCTAACAAATTATTCCTTTGAATTTTCTAAATATATATTTTCATAATTAAGAAATATATTAGAATTGATGTAGACATTAACTTATAAATTAGTTGACTTTAAGTGGTTAGCTTGTCATTTTTGGTTCGTTAACTACTCTAATTAACCTACCTTTTGTTTTTTCTTGTTTTTGATATATTTGAAAATAAATTATTGTATTTTTTGTGTTTATAATTGATATATATATATATATATATATCTTAGTAGATAGATTATTTTATATATATTGGAAAAGAAACAAGAAAAAGTCTTAAAAAATGGGTTTTGTAATTTGTTTGATTTTTTTGTATTTAAGTAACAATCATTACATTCTATGACTATATTCATATAAGTTCATGGCAATATAAGGTGTGCTTTCAAAGTTATGATTAAAATTATTAGCTAAGAAGGATGATGGATGCATGGAAAATTATTGATCCCAAAGCCTAAGATTTATGGTGTATTTAAAGAAGAGAAATGCAATGATTAGATTGTTGAGTGCCATGATGCCATTTCCATGCTTCTTTTGGGGCAATTTGGTTGGCAAAATGAATAAAAAATTGTTCACTAAATTTGGTATCAAAGTTTATGTATAACCACATCAACCAATAAAAAAGCAATATTTTCATAACCAGGTGCGTGATGCAGGTCGGATCCAGATTAGTTAGGGTCGAGCTCTAGATATCGGATGAGATAAAAAAAATAAAAAAACAACCTTTCATTTTAGACTTTTATCAGAGATCTAACACAATTGATGATATTAATAAAGAAATCTGCTAAAATTAGTTTGAAAGAATAGGGATTAGGCAGCAGAAACTCATCCATTTTTATGTTTTAACCACCTTGTATACCTAAAACATGATGCAGAAGCTGGTTACAAGTCACTTTAATAAAATTGATTGTTGTGTGGGGTTTATCTGGGAAATTTAGATTGTGAAATCTGAAGGGAAAGAAGGAATGTTCATGCCAGAAACACATGGATGAAAAGATTATTGTCGTCTGAATATTAATTATGATGACCAATCCAAGCCATTCTTTGTAATGAAATATATATGAAGAAAAAAAGTATTTTTTTCTTCTTCTTTTCTTAAAGTAGAGAAATAGACCCAGTCCTTTTCTTTCTTATAAAATCATCAATGCAGGCCTAAAAAAGAAATGGGTACCAAGATATGATGTGGTTCATATTTATGATGCATAGCATATATCTCTTTTTTCTAAAAGGAGGGGTGTAAAAGGAAAAGAGTTATCAAATGTTGAATGCATGTTGAATGTTGACAGATTATCTGCAGCTGGAGAGCAGTAAAATGTGCAGTGCTTGCCAGGGATAAATTGAGATAAGCCCATTTCATCATAGTAAAGATGAGATACTTATCTGGCCAAAAAAAAAAAGATGAGATACTTATCCCTTTTATGGGTCAAAATTTTAATTTTAACCACTGCATGTTGATTTTTTTTTTTTAATTTACATGGTAACATTGTTTGAGCCGTTCGATCCATTATGAGGTAAATTTCTCTTAATAAAGATTTTTTAACTCGGACTGGAGATATTATTTAAGGGGAGTAAGTGTCGAACCACTTAAACGAACCACATTATTTTCTCTATTTATATAACTCGAACTGGAAACCTTACTCAAAAAGAACAAGTGTCGAACCATTTGAACAAATGATGCTGGATGAAATTAGTCTTTACACCAAAGATTTTTGTTACCCAAAGTAGATATATATGTGAATTTAACATGTTGGTCGAAGTCATTTGTCAGTTAGTAACTAATTACTGTCATATTTGATTGTCTTGTTCCACCGATCAATAGTTGATTTGGATTTTAGCAGGACCAATCTCTTCCACTGTAGATATTTACACAATCAAGATTTTGAATTTCTAAAATCTAGAAGGAGAAGTATGGTATTTTTCGTTTGTTTATTACTTGCTTAGGTTTTTTATGGTATCCATGGAGTTGCTCTACATGTTCTCCATGTGGGTGCACATGCTTGTTAACTTGTTTTAAATCTAATCTAGTAATCTTTCTTCCCATCCTCGTCTAGATCAAAACAAGAAAAGGAATCATTTAACTGTCTGGGCATAATCCGACATCTAATGCTTACTTCTTGGAACACCCATCAACCCCAAGAATCTGTGTCTTCAAACTTCCATCTTTTTAGATTTAGTTTTACAAACTTCCATTCTCTCTTCCTGTTTCATTTCCTTGTTTTTTACAGAAAGCCAAAGAACAATCTGGCAAAATGAAAATCTTTTAAAAAATGATACATCTATCAATGCAGTACTAGTTTAAAGTTTAAATACAGGGAAACATGGGTATTAAATATTAACATATTATATAGTTAGACCTAAAATGACCACACTGGAAAGCAGTTTTTGACAAAAAAAAATATAAACAATAATATTAGCACCTCCCCACTCAGAAGAAGAAACAAAACGGGTGAGGCCTGAAAAAATTTTGCTGTTAGATCAGGCATTTGAGATTTCTGTCACTATAAGGCAACGAAAAAGCTGCAGCTTCGAGCAATAAGCTCTCTTCTTGGGAGAGTTTCAATCAGACTGAACATTTTTAACCTTATAATCAGTCACTTTTCTCAAGCTGACATCTCTTCTTCATTTCCCTTTTATGAACATTCATCATATTGCCAGATTGCTTAGGGTTTACCTCTTAAATCATGTGCACGAGATCCTGGACGATTTCAGATATAGGTGGTCTGAATCCCGGCTCCCACTGCAATAAAATAAGATGTAAGGTGCCTTGTAGCTCTCAATAAGACAGGACAGTAGTGGTACGAAGTCAAAATTTTGATGATTTCAAATGGAAGAATTTGGTTATCTTGTTCCTATTTTAGCTTATATTAGCAATGGAGTAATTTGCATTCAATCTCCCGACAAAGTCGTTAATAGAATAATATTATGAAGCCTTAGGAATGTCTCTCTATAGCAATGTTCCAAAATCATATTGCAGAATCTTATTGTCATATAAAGTATGCCAGAAAGTAGAAACATGAAAAGAGGGATAAAGAAGTTTCACCTGTACACATCTAGATATTATATCGGCAAAGCGTGACAGTGACTTCATTGGATAAGATCCATTTAGAGCTCTATCAACCATCCTAGATAATGCATCAATATCATGAAGCTGAGGAATTGCCCATCTAACAAGAAACTGCTCCCCCAAAGGCCGTGACCTGGACATGTTCTTAGAATTAGCTTAGTGCAAGTTGAAACAATTTCAAATGATTGACAAGACATTCTCATATTGATGTGAGATTTGGCTAACCTGTCAAAGGATTTTCTCCCTGTGAGAAGTTCTAACATTAGAACACCAAGACTATAGACATCACTCTGGCAAGTATAATTTCCCAACTCGATTTCTGGAGCAGCATAACCAGAGGATACAAAGAAGCTTCCAGAGAACTGAGAATAAATGCACCAATATTAGCTGCAATTCTGTAATATGTGCATATTAAAAATGTTCATCTTAGACTTTCATGTGATTCAATGAGTCTGAAGGCTGATGATACTTCTTATCCTAGTATGTCTATGATGAATCATTATTATTTTGTATTTACCAGCATAAAGGAAGACATATATGCGACAGGAAATTTATATAAATGGCATAAAACCACGCAAGAGCAGCATCAATTCACACATTTGCACCCAAAATTACCTCACTTGCAGAACCAGAAGAAGACAAGAAAGGAGCCAGACCACATTCTGAGACATGAACTGTAAGCTTATCATCAAGGAGAATATTCACAGACTTGATATTTTTGTGCACAATAGGTGGCTGACAGACTTCATGCAGATACCTTCGCACCAACACCCCAAAAAGAGAGGAAAGGAAAAAAGTCATTAGTTTCTGAATGATTGATAGGCTAAAAAACTAGGGTCTAGGAGGGTTAAGACGTTCATAGAAGCAACAAGCAAGGAATTCACACCATAATACCAAATCACATGTCCTTGTCATATAAAAATAAAGCACTTGGATTGCCAAATTTGTTTACTTACTGTAGTGCTCTTGCAACTCCAAGCGCTACTCGGACACGAGCACTCCAGGAAAGTTTCTTTTTGATCCCATCATCACCATGCAACAAATCATTCAGTGTTCCATTTCTGCAATACTCGTATACAAGTAACCGTTGCCCATGCTCATTACAGTAACCCACAAGCTCCACGATGTTAGGATGCTTAAGTTTTGCAATATCAGACACTATTTCAAGAAATTCAGCATCACTTTTCCACCTGGAAGCTCTAGTATCCAGTTTCTTGATGGCAAGTAGCTGGAAAACAATAAATAAGAATGTCAAACGTACATCAAATAAAGGTTTGATCAGGAGGTACTTTTGGTTGAACTTGCAAGTCAAATAGATTAAATAGCAAAGAAATTAGTGTGCTTTCCCTCTCTGTCTAAAGAAAAGGAAATAAAAACAAAAACAACATATTGGAGTTACACCCACAAACACAAAATTCAAGTGGAAGGGAGCCTGAGCCAAGTAACCTACTCTATTTACTATCATATTTAACTACTGGGTGGAAATCATTTACCTTTCCATCTGGAAGCTCACCCCTGTACACACTACCAAGCATGCCTTGACCAATGAAATTTTCCTCAGCAAAGCTATCTGTATATTGTTGAAGTGATGCAACAGTGAAGACACTTGTAGAACGTGAGTTTTGACCTCTAGAAGAGCGAGAACCAACATTTATTTCTGCTGGATGGATTGGGCTTACACCGACCTCCTCAGGGGGAAGTAAGGGAGGAGGTAGTGGTGGCCTTAGTGAAAAAGACTTTACAGTCAGGCCTCCCGTGTTTATTCCATGAGTTTTCTGGTCCCTTGATCTTGAAGGCATCCTAGTTACATCCGCAACCTGTTCATCTTGTAACTTTGAACTTATTCCTGTTCCTTCACTTTCTAGATCATATCCATCGACTGGCTTCTCCACCGCCTCTTTAGCAACTGATAAATATGGCCCCTTTTAGTCAACAAAAAATGGAGAAATTTTATAAGGTCCGCCACAGGGATAGATTGTTATTATTAAGTTACCTTTATCTGTTTGATAAGTTGGTTGGGATGAGGATTTATTAATCTGATTAAGCTTCTTAGGGCCTTCTTCATATGCATCCACCCCAGGCTTGTCAGAATTTTTGTTCCCTTGCCTACCTTTGCAGCATCTCCACACCAAAAGAAGCAACACTCCTAATAGAAGAATTGCTACAAGCCCTGCAACAGCAATCCAAATAACTCTCTGATTTGTCCAGAATTTTCTTGCTTTTGCCCACTGAGGTAATTCTGCAGTAGAAGGTTCGCCATTTGGTACCCTAGGTCCACCAAAAGGAGATGGAGCCCAGGCTATAGATGGAGGAAGTGCTGCCGGTGGTGAAGGAAGAATAGTAGTATTGAAGGGATTTCCATCTTTCCTGAAGAGAAGATGCCATGTTATGATTAGAAAGTAATGAGACAATGGGGCATTGGGGAGTGGGGGACCTATAATACAGAAATTGAGAAAACACATAAAAAATATACGTGCACTTGAAAAATGTCAGAGTATGCAGTATGCAGATCTAAAAATAAAAATCCAAAAACAATCCGAGAATTCACCTGAAATTTGGGATATTCAATAACTTTGCCGGTATAGGACCAGAGAGTATATTGTTCTCTACATTCCTATAGAAGAAGAAAGTGACAATTGGTGACTCACTACTTTTCAGGTTAATGCTAGGTCATTCAATGATAAATTTGTGAAGCAAATATTGAACAAATAAAAAATAGAGGAGAAAGAGTACAAATCTGTTAGGGGAAGATCCTGCAGAACATCAAGGACCCCAGAAATTTGGTTGTTCTGCAAGTGCCTGCAACAGAAATAGTATATATGATCTTTAATGTTAAGAAGCATATATGTAATCCATAAAAAAGTTCTTCTGCAAATAATTTAATGACCTCATACTTTAAGGACATTATTACTCACAAGGTAGTAAGAGATGACAAGTTCGCAAAGGATGGAGGCAATGGACCACTCAAATTATTTCCTGATAGATCCCTGAATATATGAAATTGTCAAAACTTAACTCACAAAACTAAACAGAAATGGACTCTACAAGACTTGAAGATCTTACAAATTGAGTAAACCCTTAAGCCCTTGAAAAGAATCTGGTATTGCTTCACTTAAATGGTTATCATCCAAAAACCTAAAGAGAATAAAGATAGAATGTTAAATGATTTTGAGCTAATGACTATATCTTTAGAGTACAACTTCAGGATATGGAAAAAGTTTGACTAAAACTTACAGTTCTGTTAGTTGTGTTAAGGTAGACAAAGTAGGAGGGATGCTCCCATTGAACTGATTACCCGAAAGATAACTAAAAGAATAGAAAAACAAAGCTGAATCAGTAAAGATTAGCTTAGTAAAAGAAAGGGCATCAATTACTGAAATCATTTGCTTATATTAGCTTATAAAGTACATTTTGCAGATAAATATATGATTGTAGTCAAAACATACAGGTTTCTAAGGGTGAGAGGCAAGTTGGATGGAATGCTTCCTCCAATTTGATTGTGACTTAGATCCCTGCTCCACAAAACAGTGAAAAGCAGCATAAGGCTTAGAAAATGAAAAATATAAGAGCTTTCATAATGAATGAAACAATATAAGATATATGGAGACTAAAACTTGATGATTCCTTCTCATGATGTGATGCATGGCATAAATTCATCAGCATACAATCAAACCAATTGGACAACTCTATGATTGTACGAAAAACCTCAAAAACAAGCCAAAAATTGAGCCTTTGAGAAAGAAACAAGTATAGCCTGTTTTGATGAATCAACATCTATAAAAGATTAGAATGATTGGAAACAAGTTGGTTACAATGACTGAGCCTTAGTCACCACTCATCAATGCCGATATTCACATCACCTGAAAACTGCATATACTATCAAAAAGAAATAATTCTTACATTAACATTATTGATACAAAGCCTCCAATGCCTTCATCCAAAACTCCTCCCAGATTCATGCCATTTAATTTTCTGAACACCAATAAGCCAAAGAAATATTGATACAAGAAATTAATGATAAAGAAAGGAAAGTGAAAGAAAAATCCACCTACAGTTCTGTAATATTCGAGAAAACACACGAAACGCCCTGCCATTGTTCCACGCATGGATCTCCTCCAACAGCAATCCACCCAACAAGAGGTGGGGAACCCAGAGAAGTATATAAGCTGTTTATTGCCGCAACTGGGGGACAGACAGAAAACAAAGAAACATTAAACCACAGGCATCCCATCACTTATTTTGGGAAAATTCCAAGTGCCGACATTTTAGATACTAAAGTATTGGACAAACTTAAAAATTAAGAAAAGAAAAAGAAATCACGGTTCACTAACATTTGCAATAACCCAATGACATCAACACGGCTAAAATTAAAGTGAATAAAAGCTATAATCTAAACTCAGCAACACTTGACAGAACTTGAAAGTTGAAAGAGCTCGACAAAAATGAATATATCTAACTGAAAATAAGGCTTAAAAAAAGAATCGTGAACATATTCGATTGATTTTCCATAGAAAATGAAGCAAACAGAACACAATGCAAGTTAGCAGGCACCACTTTCTCGCATTTTTCTAATTATTTCCTCAAACTTTCCCACAAACCAAACATAGCATCATGTTTCAAACAACCAAATCGGAAAAACTAAAGAAAACTGTAAGGACAACTTGAGTTAGTATACTTTACCATCACGAGGGTCAGTAATACCAGCAGAAAAGGGCAGAGCCAAAACCAGAAGCAACCCAACACATATCACCCTCCAATAGACAAAACCCATTTTCATCCTTAACAAAGGCCTTTTCTCAAAAACCCAACTTTCTCTCTTTTTCCCAGGAAACAAGCAGGAAAAAAGAAACCAGCAATGCAGGTAAAGAGAAATTTGAATTTCTGGGGTTTTTTTTTTTCTTTTGCTAAAAGAATTGCTAAAAAGAATCAAAAATAAAAGAAAGGAATTAATAAAAAGAGATAATCTAAGAGAAGATTTTTGGGTTAGTGGCAAAGCAAACAAAAGTACAGAAAGAAAGAGCAAAGAGTGAGAGTAGTGTTATTTTTTCACTTCTTCTTAGGACTGGCTTTTCTCTGTTTGTTCTGTTCCTGTCAAACTATTTGACCCCACATTTTTCTGTCTCTATCTTTGTCTTAAAAGTAACCACGACCAAGCAACGGCCCTTTTAAACTTCGCCACTTATCTTTTTTCAATTTAAATACTTATATTTAATTGAAGAATGTTTTTGCCCTAATAAAAATTTCTTAATCAAATCCCATAATTTTTGCAATGATTAAAGTGGTAAAATCCTTTTTTTTTTAGGTAATGGTAAAAATACTAAAATTAGGAGACTTTCATTCAAGCTGACCTACCTTAACCTTTATTCGTTTTTTTTTGTTTAAAAAAATTATATATTAAAAAATAAAAATGATTTTTTTATTTTATCTCATAGTAGTAACATTTTCTTTTTGGAAAGGCGAGATCATAGTAGTAATAACATTTTAAATTCAGGATGAAATATTTTAAAATTTTTAATTTTGTTGATAAAAGTTTATCTACTACTTACTATAGCATTTTGAATTAACACGTCAATTTTTAATGGAGAATTTATCATTGTGAAACGCCATCATTTGCTCAAAAAGAAGGGAATATAGTTACCACTGATGTGATGTGATTGCTGTATAGACTCCCATAGCAGACATAATTTGCAACAATTACGCCTTTTATCATGCTATATATTATATCTCATCACACTCAGTTTTAATCAAACCCAAATTTAAGATAATATAAGTTGTAATAATCTAACAATAATCACTGATTAAACAGAAATTTTGATTACATAGTAGTAATTACAAAAATTTCTCAACATCGTACCAACAACAACATAGACACATGCCTCTGCCTCTTTTTTCCTTGGTGTCGTTGTTTAGGTGGAGGATGCCTACCAATTCTCATAGCATTAGAAATTAGAAAATACAAGAAAAAAGAGGTTTTGGGGATCAAAAAGTCCAAGACAACGTAACGTTCAAAAAATGCAAAGTAAAACAAAGCAAGGAGAATATGATGGATAGAGGCGCCTGCAGCAATGTTCTTATTTATCTTTGATAATCCCGAATTTTAAATTCAGTACCCGATAAAACGAAGATGGAACTGGTATCAAATAAAATTCAAACCCCAGAAAATGAAACTGGTATCGTAATGGGCAGCAAATTTTGGATTGGTTTAATGGGTCATTATGGGCTTGGGCTTCGAGGAATGGACATGTGTCAATCCGTTTGTGGAATCCAAAATTTACACCGTCGTGTATCAACCTTTGTTTTTGACTTGTTATGTTACAAATTCTGCCTTTATATAATCACATGCTATGTTATTATCTCAACACTCTCATAAGCCCAAAATTTAGGCCATATGCCCCTGTCTCCTTTTGTTTAGGTGGATGCCAATTGGCAAGTGCCAACCTACTCTCATAGCATTTAGAGAAAGCAAGAAAAGGGCTTAGAGTAAAGGTAAACTAAAACAGCTCATGAGACAAAATAACATAAAGTCTGATTACAAAATGCATCTCCACCCTGCGAACAAAAGAGCTCCAACAAATTTCGACATGCAAAGAACCCAAAAATACTTATATATGCAGGATTACAAGTAACCTTCACCTATATCACTTAGCCTCCGGTAACAAAATTACAGCATGGGGTGATAATCTTGGAAGCTTTAAAAAGTTGTGTGCCGCCCTGTAGAGATGACCTGCTTCCAACTTTGAACCCCTTTCAGGAACTAATACTATCCTCTCTAAAACCCTTGCACTCCCAAGTATAAATTCAACAAATTCAAATAGACCAGAATGCAAATTTATCCAATACCTCAACCCATTACAAGGAGACTGCAGGCCAACAATCTCAACAGTCTTCAGACACAGCAAGCACTCAAAAAATCTCTCCTTCGCTTTCCAAAAGTTTTCTTTTTTCTCGTCATCCAGCTTGTCGAGCTCTTTTGAGTGAAACTACAAAAGAGAATTTCTTAGCAATTGAAATTATCTAAAATCAAATGCAAAGTAAATAATAATACGCAATAGGAAATATTAAATCGAATGACTTGAACTGCTGACCAGAACAATTTATAGTTGCGCAAGCAATTTAACTATTCGACTACTTTCAAGTTAAAGTTACACTAACTAATACAAATTACTCACAAAATGGTAATCTGTCAACTTTATTACTAATTTCTCCAAGTTTGGTGAAATGCTAAGTAGACTTGCAACTCCATAGAGATCTCGTTCCTCAAAGTCAGTAGCTAATGTCAAGCATTTGCGCTTGTGGATTGACAAAGGAGATGGCAGTCCTTTGAGCTCTAGCAGAGATAGTACCTATAATAACAATATAAGGAAACAGACTTTTATAATAAATACGAAAATGCTCGTAACTATGTATATGGTTGTGTGACCAAAATCATTAAATATTCCTTGCCAAGAGGCAAGAACATAAGAAACCAGAATTCTACTGCATTAGAAATTTCTGTTGTAACTGATAAAATCTGTTCATAACTTAAAGGTTTCAAGAACATGCTTATCATCTTACTGACTTACACATTATAATAGACAAGTACACTATATGAGTTAAGAATAGAATCTATTCTATATTATAATAGGATTTGGAAGTCAAAATTTAAAATAATACTATCATCTTTCTGTCAAATATAACATTGTTGAGTTTACACATACTTTAATGGGTAAATAGACACTTTATGGAAAACTAATTCAATGAAGCATAATTTCTGACCCCCCCCCCCCCCCCCCCTATATGTACCTTTAAAAGGGTAAATTCTTGCATGCCTAAAGGTGGCTTGCTATTGTATTGTCTTCCTTAGAAGAGGAAACCATCAAATTTTGGTAGCATCAGTTGGTACAAGATGGCTAGAAAAGGGGACATAATCATGATCACTCATGAAAACATGTGAAAGCTGCTTTAATCTCACAAGTTTGAATTGCAAACTAGCTAGTTTGATTGTGTTACCCCTAGTGAATCCAATATTGAGCAAACTTAATAGTGGCAAAACCTCAAAAGACTTTAAAAAAGATACTCCATTATCCTTCAAATTCTGTTAGACTCAAACTATGCTTTGTTATAAGTGCAGTAGAGTACCGAAAGTTCAAAAAATGCTATTAGCGCTAGAAATCTAGTATTGTTGCGACTTTAAGTGGAAGAGATAAAGATAGTTTTGAAATACTTACTTGAATACAAAAAGATCCAAGGGTAAGTTGCTCGACATGGCTTACTTTTTCGAGTAGATGAAAAACCATGTCCTGGACTTCCTGGGAAAATTGTTCTCCATTATAACAATAATCAAGCCCAAAATCAAGGGTAACCTCAACTAAGGATGATGATACGTTCAATAGCTCAAAATAAGTAAGGTCATCATAATGATCATATTCTGATAACCCTGAAATTTCCAATGAACTGACATTAAGAATTGACATTGTCAATTCACCAACCATTCCCATTATCACTAATCTCTTCAATCCAGTGTTTGAACTCGTGTCAATTTTATCATGTTCGAGAAATACACAATAGAGCAATTCCAAGCACTCAAGTAGAGGAGAACCCAACAAAAGCTTTTGTAATATTCCCTTCTCGAACTTGGTTACTGAAATGGTCAAAACTTTAAGCGATGTCCAAGAAACAGAGGCTTTTGGCTCATAATAACAAAAAGATGAATGCAATTTTGTCAATGAAGAATTCTGGTAGAGGAAATGCGGCATCACATATCGATAATCACCTTCATCATCAAATTCAACGCGGAGCAACAAATTGAGCTCCTCCACATTGCGAATGGTCGCAAAGCGGAGCAACGATGCAATATTAACATCCAGTTCTGGCTCTCCCATATCCTCCGTAGCATGAGAGTAATCAAAACTAAGAGAGAATTTTTTAATCTTCTCGGAAGAGTATAAAATCAAAGTTCTATTAATTAACTGAAAGAAACGTTTGAAGCACTCGCACTCGCCTGTGTAACTGATGTCGATGGTGGGAACAGATGTCCATATATCTTTCCACCTTTTGGATAAAACCCCAGTCTTGAGAACATCTTTCATTGGCAGAAGAGATAAGAAATGGTGAATGATGGAGTCTGGCAAGGCGCTGATGCGATCTTCTCCCATGGGTTTCTGCCTTTTCTGTTTGGAATCTTCATCTTCTCCCTTTGAGCTTAAATCCCCATTGCATTCCTCTTCATTCTCTCCTTCTTCAGCTTCCTCTGAGATTGAATTTGAATCATTGCTATTTCCCTCTTCTTCGTCCTCTTCCATTAAATCCAAATCCTCCTCCTCCATGGAAGATGTTCAGACCAGAGCTGTTCGGAAACCAATTTGAAAGGAAAATTAAATATAAGAGAGACAAACTTTCTTTTGCGCTTTTCTAGTTTCTACTACTTCTGAGTGTTAAACATTCTTTCTTTCTCTTTCTCTTGGTAAACTAAAATAGGTTTTCACTTCAGCGAAACCCCCAATAAGCTGAAATAGGATAGCTAATATTCCGTCAAATATCAAATAACGGACGTTTACGTTACAATAGAAAATGGAAATGGTCTTTGTTGGAAGGAAGATTGCTAATCGTAATGGGCAGAAGATTTTGGATTGGGTTAATGGGTCATGTTGGGCTTTGAGAAATGGGCTAGAAACTGTAATTTTATAGGAAAAATTTTAGTAATATAATATTTATAAAAAAAATTTGATTTTTTTTTTAAATCTCTTTGGGGAAAAATTCAACCTTCCAATACACTTCCCTTCTCCTCTCTCTCTTTTTTTTTAAAAAAAAAAAATCTCATAAAATTTTAAATTCAGGATGAAATAATTTTAATTTTTAATTTTCTTGACAAAAAGTTTATCTACAAATTACTACTATAGCATTTTGAATTCCATTTTTAATGGATAATTTATCATTGTGAAACCCAAAATTAGTTAGTACCACTGATGTGATTGCTATATAGACCGTAGCAGACATAATTTGGAACAATGACGCTTTTAATCAAACCCAAAATTAAGAAAAGTAATTAAGTAATAGTTTGTAATCCAACAATAATCACTGATTAAACAGAAATTTTAGTGGCATAGTAATACATAACACATGACTCTGCCTCATTTTTCCTCAACACAAAAAGAACCTAAAATATCTTTACATATATTATATATGCAATATTATAAGTAACCCCTGACCTATATTATCACTTAGCCTTAGGTAACAGAATTACAGCATTGGGTGATAATCTTGGAAATTTTAAGACCCCATAGAGATCATCTGCTTTGAACTTTGAACCCTTTTCAGGAATAAAGACCATCCTCTCTAGAACCCTTGCACTCCCAAGTATAAATTCAACAAATTCAAATAGACCAGTTTTCAAATCCATCCAAGACCGTACCGGATTACTATCGGACAGGCCAATCTCAACAGTCTTCAGACACAACAAGCACTCAAAAAATCTCTCCTTCACTTTCCAAAAGTTTTCGTTTTCCTCTTCATCCAGCTCCTTGAGCTCTTCTGAGTGAAACTACAAAAAGAGATTTCTTAGCAATTGAAATTATCTAAATATCAAATTTGAAGTAAATGACAATACCCAATAGGAAATTTCAAATTAAATGACTTCGAACTGCTGACCAGAACAATTTGCAGTTGTGCAAGCAATCTAAGTATTCAACTACTTTCAAGTTATAGTTACACTAACTAATACAAATTACTCACCCAAGGGTACTCTGTCATCTTTATAACTAACTTCTCCAAGTTTGGTGAAAAGCTAAGTAGACTTGCAGCTCCATAGAGATCCCGTTTCATAAACTCAATACCTATTGTCAAGCATTTGCACTCAAGGATTGACAAACGAGATGGCTGTCCTTTGAACTCTAGCAGAGATAGTACCTATAATGTCACAATACAAGAAAACATATACTTTTAGAATAAATAAGAAAATGATTGTTATTATGGATATGGTTGTGTGATTCACATAATACCCAAAAGCCAAACTTAAAACATATTTCTTGCCAATAACATAAGAAACCCGAATTTTTGCCTAAGAATCCTCTGTTTTAGTAATTGATAAAAAAGTGTTCATAACTGAAGGGACATGCTTGTCATCTTAGTAATTTGATGCATTATCATAGAAAAGCACACCACTAGAGTTAAAAATAGAAAATACACTTTATTATAATAGTATTTGGAAGTCAAAATTTCAAATAATACTATCATCTTTCCTTCAAATATAACATTGGTAAGTTTACACATACTTTAATAGAGGCTTTAATGAAAACTAATTACATGAAGCCCAAGAACAATTTTTATGGTTAAAATCTTGAACCTACAAGGTTAGAAGCCATTTCAGTTCAATCCAAAATAGCTATGAGCATAATTTCTCCCCCTACAGAAAAAGAACATTATGGTACAAGATGGCTAGAAAAGGGAACATAGTTATGAAAAAATGCCAAAGCTGCTTTAATCTCACAAGTTTGAATTGAAAACTATCTTGTTTGATTGTGTTAACCTTAGTGAATCAAATATTGAGCAAACTTAAGGTTGGCAAAACATCAAAAGACTTCAACAAAAGATAATATATTATTCTTCAAATTCTGTCCCAGAGTTCAACAAGTGCTACTAATTAAACAAGATATTATGACCAACAAAAAAGACTATTATTAGAGATGTATAATATCAGTCTAAGGAGGACAAAGATAGTTCTGAAACACTTACTTGAACACAAAAAGACCCAACAGTAAGTTGGTTGACATGGTTTACTTTTCCGAGTAGATCAAATACCATGTCAAGGAGTAGTTCCAGCTCTGACTCTGATTCGTCCTCAAAATAAATATCAAGCCCGAAGTCTATGATAACCTCGACTAGAGATGATGATACTTCCAATAGCTTAAAATAAGCAAGTTCAAGTTCATCACCAGACCCTAAAATTTCCAATGAATTTACATTGGGAATTGACAATTTCAAACCCCCGGTCAGTTCATCTATCACTATTCTCTTCAATCTAGTGTTTGAAGAGGTGTCGATTTGATGAAAATTGCTCAATTTAGTAGGACGCAGATGACAGCCGTGCAATTCCAAGCACTCAAGTAGAGGAGAACCTGACAAAATCTTTTGTAACATACCTTCTTTGAACCGGCTCTTCGAGATAGTTAAAACCTTGAGAGATGTCCAAGAAACCGGCGCTACTTTTACCTTATAATCGCAATATTTAGAACTCAATTTTGTCAATGAAGAATTCTGGTAAAGGAATTTCGGCATTACATAACCGCTAGCTTCCTCATCTTCCATTGCCATTGCTCCTTCCTCATATTCCTCATCTTCTTCCTTTGGCATTGGGAGCAACAACTCAAGGTCCTCCACATTGCGAATGGTAGCAAAGCGGAGACACCATGTAACATTAACATCCAGTTCCGATTTTTCCAGAACTTCCGGGGCATAAGCGCGATCAAATCTGAGAGAGAATCTTTCAATCTTCTCAGAAGAGCAAAGAAGCAGTGTTCTTTTCATTGAGTTAAAGAAACGTTTTAAGTAGTCGCCTGAATCAATGGTGTTTTTAGCCAAACGAGAATCACTGATGTTGAGGTTAGTAACACAAGTCCATAAAAATTTCCACTCTTTTGATAAAACCCCAGTCCTGACAGCTTCTTCCATTGGCAGCAGAGATAAGATGCGGTGAAGAATGGAGTCTGGCAAGGCGCTGATGCCATCTTTGCCTTTTTTTATGGTTTTCAGCCTTTTCTGTTTGGGATCTTTATCTTTTCCCTTTGAGCGTGTTGTTGCTTTCTTCTTCATCTTCTCCTTCCTCTGAGATTAATTTGAATTGAAGATGTTCAGAGCTGTTTCTAAACCAATTTTAAAGGAAAATTAGCAAAAAGAGACCAACTTTCTTTTGGGTTTTTCTAATTTCTACTATTTCCGAGTGTTAAACTGTTTCATTGAGGTGGGAAGGCAGCAACCTGCAAAATTCTTCTTTCTCTTGATGAACTGAAATAGAAATAGGGTTTTCAGCAAAAATCCCGATAAAATAGCTAAAACCCCGATATAATAGCTAATCGTGAATTCGTGATTGATGCCATCAAATACAAAAGAAAATGGAAATGGAAGTGGTCTTTTTTGGAAGATTCCCAATCGTAATGGGCAGCAAATTCTGGAATCTGGATTGGTTAATGGGTCAACTGTCGAGTGATATGAAGATAAATAAAGTCAGCAAGTCAATGGGCGACACGTCAGCTATCCACGTCGGTCAGCAGTTGTTAGACTTAGAAGCTTGTTAAGTCTGTTTTTCCATTTTTTTCTATTTTGCAAACGGTAAGTGTCGAACCTGGGCATTGGCGTAGTATATAAAACCATGTTTTGAAATTAATAGAAACTTCACCTTTTGGCCTTTTCTGTAAATCCTACATTGACTTCCTGAATTACTTGAACGCTTACCTCTATCATCAAGTTGGGCATTGATAAATGGACTAGAGTTAGAAACCTGTAATTTTAAGATCAGATTATGGCTTTCTGATAATATATTTATCTTTTGCTTCAATTCTTTCCCCTTCTACACTTGCCTTGTGACTATGAAATTTGCAAGGAAATTAACAAAATATATCAATAAAATGTCGCTTAAATCGAAGTACAAAATATATCTCTCAAGTCTCAACCTGCTAGCAAAAGACCCACACAACAGATTTCAGTATTCCTCTAAACACAAACCCAAAAGATCCATCTTATTTGCAATATCATCACTCATGCAAACAAAAGTAGAGCATGAGGCGAAGATCTTGGCAGGAGGCTTAAAGAAAATTCTGGCGTTACAAGGACTTTCTCTGTCTCTTCTGAATTTGAACACTTTTCAGTAACTAAGACCATCCTCTCTAGAACCCTTGCACTCCCAAGTATAAATTTTACAAATCCATACACGACACCATCCATCCTACGCAGAGGCTTGAGGCCAACAATTTCAACAGTTTTCAGACACGTGAGCAAACACTCGAAAGACCTCTCCTCTGCTTCCCAAAAGTTTTCCTCCACATTTTGCAATGTTTCGAGCTCTTCTTCATCAAGCTACAGAAAAGAATTGCTTAGCAAATGCAATTATCTAAATTTGAATTTAAAAGTAAATACTAATATTTCCCAAGAGGATCTTCATTCTTCAAATTATATAACCTCAATTTATACCATTTGATTATCCAAATACTTTCAGGTTAAACTTACACTAATAAGTAGTACAATTTACTCACCTCATAGTAATTTAGACAGGAGGTCACCTTTATAACTAACTTTTCCAAGTTTGGAGAACTGCTAAGTAGATTCGCAACTCCGTAGAGACACCATTTCTCAAAGTCCATAGTTATTGTCAAGCACTTGCGCTGGTTTGACAAAGGAGATGGCAGTCCTTTGAGCTCTAGCCGAGATAGTGCCTATAATATTTCAAAATAAGAAACACAAGCTACTTGAATAATTTGGTTCAGAAATTATGCAGGTCTTGAGTCAACAAACAGGACACCTTGCAAGAAACTAAATACTAGGTCAGAAAGCTACATATAACAGCCCATATATATCATGGTTTCAAAAATATACCCATGCCTTTAATCAATCTGTGATAATCAAAGGGATCCATGATTCTATTTCATAAAAGTAAAAAGGCATATATCTTTATGGTTTTTATGATTTCCTTAGAGGATAAGAGTCTAATTTCTCTTCCTAAGTCCACCACCCCTGAAAAAGAACATCTTGAACACATTAATTAAGCTGGTTTGCTAGTAGCTACCACCTTTCTTAGAAGAAGAAATGGTCACAATTAGCATCATTCGGCACAAGAGTGGCTAGAAAAAGCACAAAATTATGGAAAATACAGAACTGCTTAAACTTTGCAAATTAGCTAGAAACTAGCTTGCCTGATTAACTTAGGCTTGTCTTATCCATTATTCAATTTCCTAATATGGGAAAACTTCAAAAGACTTTAACCTATATATTGTTACCCTCCAAAAACTAGGTATGCTCATAATTATTTCTGTATAAACAAAATAGATTATCCAATTCCAATATCAAGACAAGAATTTAAATCATTATGCATAATTAAGTAGAATAGAGGACATCAATCCTTTATTACTCAATGAGTGCGAGGAATCTTATACTATTATGTAATGAAAGAGGCAACGTATCAAATTTCAAATAAATACTTACTTGAATGAACCAGGGCCCAAGAGTAAGTTGCTCAACATGGTTAAGCTTTTCAAGCAGTGGTTCATATACCACATCTTGGAGTGCCACTTCAAAATTATCACGAAGCTCGGCTGAATCCATTGGATAATCAAGGGTAACATCAACTAAAGATGGTGCATTCAAACTGTTGAATGTAACACAAAACACATATCCTCCTAAAATTTCCATTGAAATAACACTAGGAATTGAAATATCCAGCGCAGGGATCCCCATAGTTTGATCCAGCACAAATTTCTTTAATCTGGTGCATGAACTGGCGTCAACCCCTTCGAATTCCCGACAGTTACAGAATTCCAAATACTCAATAATAGGGCAACCCTGTAAAATCTTTTCGAGCACACTTCTTTTATCGTGAAAATGTGTATTCACTCGTAGTACATACTTGTCCGCAATACTTGCAGTAGAAATGGTTAAAACCTTGAGCAATCCCCAAGAAACCTGCCCTTTAGGCTCATCATAAACACAGAAATTTGAATACAATTTTCTTAATGAAGGATTGTCATATAGACAACGCGGCATTGTAAAATAGTCCAAAGATTCATCATCGGGTTCCAAATCCACATACAGTTCCTCTACTTTATGCGTGGAGGCAAATTGAAGCCATGATGTGACAATTGAATCAAGTTGTGCCCGTGAAATTTCGTTCATGGCATCAAGATACTTGAAACGCAGAGAGAACCTGACGACCTTGTCGGAGGAGTAGAGGCTTAGGGATTTGTCTACGAACTGAAAGAAGGATTGGAAGCTCTTGCCTTGATGAGTAAAGATCAAATTAGGAACAGAGGTCCATAAACCCTTCCATCTTTTCGACAAAATGCCTGTCCTGATAGCTTCTTCGAGCGGCAGCAGCGACAAGATCTGGAGAATCAGAGCATTTGGTAAGGCGCTGATTTGAGCCTGCAAGCATTCCATTTCCACCCTTCTCCTTTGTTTGGGCCTTGTTGAATTACCGCTTGAAATTGTGCCGTTCAGAATTGGGGGTTTGTGATTTCTTAGCTTGATGAAGTTTGAATTTCAAATTTAGAACCCTTCGGTCTTCGATTCCAAAGGCACAAACCGGTCCGGACAACCCGAATCCGGACTGGGACTAAAGGGCTCAAATCGTAATGGGCAGCATATTCTGGATTGCTTAAGGGGTCGTGTTGGGCATTGAGAAATGGGATAGAAACTGTAATTTTAAAAACAGATTATTGCTTTCTGATAATATATATTTTTATCTTTTCCTTCAATTCTTTCCCTTCTGTACTTAGTCTTGTGACTATGAAAATTGCAATGAAAATGCCTAAATATCAACATGTCGCCTACATCGAAGTAGTACAAAATATATCTCTCAACACAGCAGATTTCAGTATTACTTGCAATATCATATCATACTATTTAAACACAAACCCCAAAGATCCATCTTTACTTGCAATATCGTACTATTTATTTCATGACGGCCAACAAAAAAAAAAAAACTATGTCTTATGCAAACGAAACTACAGCATGAGGTGAAGATCTTGGGAGGCTGCTTAAGAGAGATTGTGCCTCTACAAGGGAGCCATCTGCCTCTTCTGAATTTGAAGACTTTTCAGTGACTAAGACTATCCTCTCTAGGACCCTTGCACTCCCAAGTATAAATTCTACAAATTCATATGCGATAAAAAACTCATCCATCCTATGCAGAGGCTGGAGGCCAACAATTTCAACAGTTTTCAGAGACGTGAGCAAACACTCGAAAGAGAAAGACCTCTCGTCTGCTTCCCAAAAGTTTTCTCCCACATTGTCCAATGTTTCGTTTTGTTCTCCATCAAACTGCAGAAAAGAATTGTTTAGCATATAATGAAATTATCTAAATTTGATTTTAAAATAAATGGTAGCATTTCCCAAGAGGATTTTCAAATTGAATAACCTCAACTGCACACTCGAATAATTTATACCGTTGCACAATTTAATTATCCAAATACTTTCAAGTTATATTATTATAACTACTATTTACTCACCTTATAGTTATGTCCATGGGACTGGGAGGTAACCCTTATAACTAACTTCTCCAAGTTTGGAGAGCTGTTAAGTAGACTTGCAACTCCATAGAGATACCAGTCTTCAAAGTCCACAGCTATTGTCAAGCACTTGCGCTGGTTTGACAAGGGGGATGGCTGCCTTTTCAGCTCTAGCAGAGATAGTGCCTATAATATTACCAAATAAGAAAACAAGCTGCTTAAATAAATATTTCCATATAGTAGTTCAGAAATTATGCAGGTCTTGAGTTAGTTCTTTATTACTTAATAATGAGTGCTAGGGATGTTATAACAATCATGTGATGAAAGAGGCAAAGGCATCAAATTGCAAATAAATACTTACTTGAACGAACCACGGGCCAAGAGTAAGTTGCTCAACATAGTTGAGCATTTGAAGCAGCTGTGATTCATTTTGCACATCTTGGGGTGGAACTTCATACTGCGCAAGCTCGGTTTTATCCATTTGAAAATCTAAGGTAACATCAACTAAAGATGGTGCATTGAGTCTCTTGAATGTAACACAATACACATGTGCTCCTGAAATTTCCATTGAAATAACACTAGGAATTGAAATATCCAGGTCAGGGGTCCCTATTGTTTGATTCAGCACTAATTTTTTTAATCTGGTGCATGAACTGGCGTCAATTTCTTCGGCAAGCAAACAGTTGTGCAATTCCAAATACTCAATAACAGGGCAACCTCGTAAAATCATTCGGAGCGGAGGCCTATCTCCATCGCCGTCTAAGCTTTGGGAAGAAATGGTTAAATCCTTGAGCAATCCCCAAGAAACCTGCCCTTTAGGCTCATCAAAAACGCAGCAATTTGAAAACAATTTTTTCAATGAAGAGTTGTCATATAGACAAAGCGGCATTTTGAGATGTTGAGAATACTCATCATAATTATCGACTTCCAAATCCACATACAGTTCCTCTGCTTTATGCGTGGAGGCAAATTGAAGCCATGATGTAACCCTAGAATTAAGTTGTGTCTTTGAAAATTCAAGTAAGGCATCACGATAGTTGAAACACAGAGAGAACTTGTCAACCATGACGGAGGTGGAGTAGAGGCTTAGGGTTTTGTCTACGAACTGAGCGAAGCGTTGGAAGTTATTGCCTTGATGAGTAAAGATTAGGTTAGGAACAGAGGTCCATAAACCCTTCCATCTTTTCGACAAAAGGTCCGTGTTGATGGCTTCTCCGATCGGCAGCAGCGACAAGATCAGGTGAATCAGAGCATCTGGTAAGGCGCTGATACGATCAGGTGAATCAGGCCGCCGCCGCCTTGTTGAATAACCGCTTTCTTCTTCCATTAGACGAAGAACTTGAAATTGTGCCCTTCAGAATCGGTAGTTTATGATTTCATTTCATATAGCCTTGATTTGATGAAGTTTGAATTTTAAATTTGGAGCCCTCCGGTCTTCGATTCCAAATGCAAAACTGCAAAAGTCAAAACCCGGTCTTTCCGCCGGACTTTGAGAACTGAGTAGCAACCGGAATTCCAACAAACCCAAACGTGCCGCGACTCACTCAACTCAAGGGCTCGTAAATGGGTCATTTTTGGGTTGTGGGCTTCTTGGGCCTTGCACATATTTTAATCCAAAGCTTTCCTATATAATCCAAGCTATTGAATGCTTAATCCTACTTCCGTCCCATTTTTATTGTCACCTGTTGATTTTTTTAGTTAATTAACTCTATTTTTGACTATCAATTATTACAAAAATCTAATTTATAATTTTTTTAAAAAAAATTAAGTTTTGAAAAAGCATATTTTTTAAAATTTTAATTCCATAAAATTTTTTCATAAATAATGATAAAAAATGACTTTGGTTGATCAAAAAAGTCAACGGATGACAATAAAAATAAGAGGGAGTCTTAATTAAGATGTTCTCTTAGAGTTAAGACTTAAAACAAACATGGACCTTCTTTACCCATTTCACCCTTAAAAAGCTTTGTGGCCTCAACTCTCAACATAAAGAGGAGGGATTAGCTATTATTATAGCTTGAACTAGGAAACCCTGCTCATCATTAATGTCATTGCAAGTAGTAGCCCTGCTCTATATATATATACCAAGTACCAACAATACATGAATCACTAAACAGAGCCAGTTCAAATAACATAATGCAACATTGTGTCAGAAAATACTCCAAGTTACCTAATCTAAACAGCCACCAGATCCATACAAAAAACAAGAACAAAAAGGATAAAAAGATTGACAATTAGTTTTCGAGGGGCATCAGGAATTCCAAGATTCTGAATCCTGCACCTGCGCCAATCTCCTACTCTGTTATCCATATCTAAAAGATCAAGAACAAAGCCCATGAGAAAAATCAATTTCCATATTTTGAGTCAAATATACATCAACTGTTAAAGGATAAATGACAGATAAAATAAGCATAAATGAAGGTTTTGATATTCCTTTCATTCAGTTACCTTCACACCAAAAATTCCAGCGTAGTGGAGCTATTGAGAAAAAAGTCCAGGACACATTCTTCCAATCGAAAACATTCGTCATTGCATAAATGCCACGGTTCAAGCTTTATCTTCAAGTATTTTAAATTAGAAAACCGATTCTTATCCAAAAGTGAAGGAACCGAGGAAAGAACCTAGAGACATAAAGATTATAGTATGTAAGAGAGTAGAAGAGGAGACCTGAGAAAGTAACTCATAAACTTTTACAGTTGTAGCTTGATCTTTCATTATGCAAGAGTATCAAGTAAACATGCCCATCAAAACATGAAATCAATCACAGCTGAGAGAGATGGATTTTTAGTTCAAAATGCAATATCAGCCAGCCAATAATGTCAAATAACAAAGATCAAGGACATTTTCTTAACAAACAAGTCATTAAATACACTTGTATTGTAGTAGCTAATATCTATCTCTATATTTATCTTCTCAATAACCATAAGAGACCTTTCATTTCTGTCTAATAACATTGAAAAAGGTCCATAATGAGAGTGCATAAGGTAACAAAAGACAGCAAAGCTTGCAAATGTAACAGTGAAAAAAAAAATCAAAATGCTCAAAACCAAGCATTTCAGTAAGCAATAGCCAATATCCACAATTTGTGTTTAAAAGGATTTTCAAGAAAAATTGGAGCCATAGGCATGCTATAACAAAAAGAATTAATAGCCAATCCTCACTTAGATTAGTAGAAGCAAGATTCACATCATCGCCCGAAGGAGTAAATAAGAACAATATTTTCCTTAACTTTGATTTTATTTATTTAGTTTCTCAACATTTAGATTGCTTTTGTAGTTTCAGTTGCTTAAAATTTTCACAAACCAAACATGGTATAAATGAATGCGATGGGGAAGAATCCAAAATAAGAAAACAAATAATGAAGTAGAAGGTAAAATGTATCTCATTCTTAAGGATGCTCTTTTGGAAATCAATAAGTGAAAATGAACTTCGAATACATGACTTATCAGCAGAAGACAACACTACATATGACTTTGTCATGGAAATTTTCTTTCTGCACAATGATCCTTTTGTGCAGGCGAGTTTTTTCCTTGTATCCTTTGGCATGCAGTATAAGGGGAAATGGTAAATGGTAATTTAGTAGGGAATCTGTTTTTGAAGAAAATGGCATGAGTTTTGTTATTCTCTAAGGATAATGGCAGGGTACCCTTATAGATGCTGCAACATTATAGTTTTCTTATTCTCTAAGCAAGAAATGAAAAGAAGGAAAGAGAAAAATTTAATAACAAAACAATATTCCACATTCTAACCAATAAGATTATTGATTATATCCATACTATATAAAATGATTAATGCTTACAAAAGAGACTTCAGCTAAGAGATCATCACACCATAGACCATAGTATATAAATTATCAGTCATCATATATCCCAACAATTAATTATAGTATAAAATGGTTGTAGCAAAAATAAAATGGCAGAATGAGTTGAAAGAACTTACCATAAGTGTATCCAATGATAATGTGAGAGATTCTGCATGACGAAACTTCTTCAAATTGTGGACCCAATTACTCATTTCTCACCAAATTCATCAGAAGTCTCCTCATTGTCTCTTGGCTTGGATTTGCAGATGTCCCAATTATGTATATCAACATAGGCATCATGAAGAGAAGTAAAGTCATCATCTAATAAGTACACCATCATAGAAGCAGAACCACAATACTTAAAAGTCATGAGCCTGGGCGCAAGAATCTCAACTTGGCATCCATTTACTTCATAATCCTTGTTGAAAGAAAGTTCCAACTTTTTCAGATTAGGTGGAGCATTAACATATAATGAAGTGTTATCTGCCGCATAACAAATCTCAGTAAGTTCCAAAGTTTCAAGGTTTGGGAAACCTGAGAAGTCATTAAGGGACTCATTGGACACAGAGCACCCATGAATATGCAAAGACTTTAGAGCTGGTAAAGCCATAGACTTGAGTAATTTTATGGTATCAAATCTCCCATCAAGTTCAAGCACTAGAGCTTTTAGTGACTTGCAAGTATAGAAGCAGTCAGGAAAGTCCCAATTCCAAGTGTTGCCCAATTCAATGGTGAGTTGTTGTAGATTATGATTAACGGCGTAAGCAATCAACTCTGTTAAGGAGTATGGCTTACAGTGAGGAGAACGGTAGCAAACCTTAACAAGGTCAGTGTGGTGACGGCTGAGAAGCACTTTAACGATGAACCTGTGCAAAGAAACCAACCTTTTAAAACCTCCCTCCATCGGATTTCCATTAAACGGGAAAGTTTCAGAGTTGAAGTCAAGGTAAGGAAGAGATTTCCAGACCGACTCCCATCTCTTTGACAAAACACAAGTTTGAATTGCGTATTTTGGGTCGATGAAAGACAGAATTAGATGGAGAAGGTCATCGGTTAAACTGCTGATTCTGTCTTCTTCTTCATCATCCCCTTCTTTCTTGCGCTTACTCACTTCGGACGACATTTTCTCTCGAAGAGCAATTTGGGTTCGGCCGAAGCAAAGCAATTTGGGAGAAATGATTAGGGTTCTATTTTCAAGAGAAAAGTATTTTATTTTATTTTTGTGCAAAATACAAAAAACTAAGTGCTACCGAATTCGGACAAACCCGGATGGTTCATTTTTGGGTTGTGGGCTTCTTTGATGAATGGGTTATTATATACTTACTATGTCCCTGATTAGATGTCTGCTCTTGGTCAACAAAGCTAAACTTTGACTATTATTATATACTCCATCCGTCCCTAATTAGGGATTGAGGTCTGAGAGAGTACTTTTTTTTTATTTTTTATTTTTATAAAAAGCCCAAATATATATTTTTTTTTTAAATGCCATGTGGCATTTCCATTTCAGTGGTTTGCTCCAACGCGGCAATGCCACGTGGGTTAGGTTAGTCTGACATGGCAATGTCATGTGGCACGTCAACGATTTAACGGAGCCGTTAGGTTGAGGGGGCAAAACGTCCCAAAATTGAAGTTCAGGGGACAAAATATCTAAACGCTACAAGTTCATGGGCAAAATGGTTGTTCAGTCCTTTCACAACTGATCAAAACCCAAAGAAACCATAAAAGTTGTTCAAGTTCAACACTAAAGATCATCAGCAGTAAAGTGACTATTACATTCTTGCAACATTCTAACACTTCTGGCTATCAAAAAAAAAAAAACATTCTAACATTAATTTATTGGGTTCATATAAGATTCAGCTAAAAGCATGGGGTGAAAATCTTCGGACCCTTTGCAGGTGTGCCATTCCATACAAATTTGATGTCCTCAACCTCAAGCCTGGATTTTTTGCAGGAACTATGACCAGTTTCTCTAGCATATTTGCAGTACGAAGTATGAACCCACAGAAATCAGATAGCTGATTATAGTAATTAAGGCCAACAATCTCAACAATCTTCAGACGCCTTAGCAAGCACTCATAACAGCTTTCCTTTCCTGCCCAAAAGTTTCCTTCTTGTGTGTAATCCAAGCAGTAAACATCATCTTTACTAAACTGCAGAAACAAAAAGATTTTACGTTACAGTAAGCAATATTCTGCACAATTTAACTCCACCAATAGAAAATAAATTCTGAGTCAAGAAAATACTACTCACCCAATTCTTATTTTCAACACGGCGTAAGAGTATGACTAATTTCTCCAGATTTGGTAATCTGTTGAGCAAATTAGCAACTCCATGGAGGTCCCTCTTGTTAAAGCTTGTAACCAGAGTCAATTGTTTGCAGTTCTGGTATGTGAAAAAGTAAGGCGGTCCTTTAATCTCCAATAGAGACAGAACCTAGCACATTTAAAAAAAAAATGAATGAAAACGAATCACCCATTAAAAAAAAATAATAATAAGAAGTTGAAAGAAAAAAGCTTACTTGAATACACCAAGGCCCAAGAGTGAGATGCTTGACATGTTTAAGTTTGTAAAGAAGTTGCTTCACCACTTCTTGGAACGTAACATGAGGATTCATATCTTCCAAGTCGTATGAATCTAGCTGAAAATCAACGGTAGCTTCATTTAAAGATGGTACGTTCAATATCTGAAACGTAGTGAAAGACAAGTTCCCTGAAATTTCCAACGAAGTCACACTTGGAACTGTAACTTCCGCCGCCGGGAGCCCCTGGACTTCGTTTATCACCAATCTTTTAAATACAGTACTTGAACTGGTGTCAATTCTGTCAAGATACCTACAATTGATCAATTCCAAGGTCTCAAGTAAAGGGCAGCCCGACAAGATCTTTTGGAGCACATCAGGTAAGAACTCTGATTCACAAAAGGTAAGAACCTTAAGCTTTCCCCAAGAAACCTGTCCTTCTGGATCCTCAAAGTCACAGAATCTTGTAAACAATTTTGTTAGTGACGGAAATTCATAGATGGAACGTGGCATTATAAAACCACTATGACCATCTTGATAAAGAAAAGGTGCAGCATCTTCATCAGGTTCTACATTGGAGGGTTCTAAATCCAAATGCAGTTCTTCCACTTTATGTGTGGTGGCAAATTGAAGCCATGAGTCAATACTAGCATCGAGTTTTAGGTTTGAATTTTCTTCAGTTGTGGCATTGGGGTAATGAAAACTTAAAGTGAACTTTTGAACTTTTTCCGAGGAGTAAAGACTCAAGGTTTTGTCTATGAACTGAAAAAAGTGAGGGAAATTCTGACCTTGATAAGTGAAGATGAGGTTTGGAACAGAGGTCCATAAACCAGCCCATTTTTTCGACAGAAAGGTAGTTTTCACAGCATCTTCTATTGGCATCAGCGACAAGATATGGTGGATTAGAGAGTGTGGTAAGGAACTGAGACGATCTTCTTCATTGAAGCATTCTAGATTTCTTCTTCGTTGTCTGGGATTATCTGTTTGGGGTGAGTTTGAGTTACAGCTTTCCTCTGCCATTATTTGATGATGGATTCAACTTCCTTATGAGTGTTCTGTTTTATAGGCTCTTCCTTGCAAGGCAAAAATACAACTTGAAAGGTGCAATAGGCGAAACAAGACACACTTCATTTATTGCCTTTTCATGCTTTTTAAATTTCCATACACAAAAAAACGCTCATTGTGATCTCATATGAAGACTGGCTTGACCAACTTTTTTTTAAAACAGTGGGCAGAACATGTGAATTGTTCAAATTTGGGATAAAATCAGTTCTTGTTCTGGCTCCTGCGGGTTGGCTTAATGGCAGGAAGCCGAGTGTAATGTTCATGCATGGTGTTTTTTGCCGAGTGTAACGTTCACGCAGGGCGTTCTTGCCGTGCGTAATGTTCATGTAAGGTATGGACGCGTGGTTATGGCTTCGAATTACAATAAATGCATTCTCACATAGACTCGAGTGTAACGTTCATGCAAAGCGTTCATGCCGAGGGTAGGGTTCATGCAATACGTGGACGCGTGGTTATGGGTTCGAATTTCAATAAATATATTCTCACATAGACTCTATTGGACCCCACTTGTGTTAAGAGCCACTCTTAGCAAACTCCACTACTGTTTTCAAATGTGCCCCTCGCCCTGAAGTCCGGGAGTTTTAGAGGGAGCAAAGTACCGAGAGCCCATAGGTTAAATGAGACTCAGGGCCTGGAAACTAAAAGGCTCATCAAGATTTGAAATGGGCTTTTGGGTAAACACAGTTGGGTTAGATATGGACTTTGGGTAATGGGCTAAACACTGCTCTTGTTCTTAACCATAAATAAAATTGAAAATCTGCCATCAATCTTACAGAACTGGCCAATTTTGAGTTGTTCAAACAATGCATTAATGCATGAATCCAGCGCCATCCCCCATTTCTGGTCTATTTGATCAGTTTACCCTTTTTCTGTTTTCACCTTTCACAATCCGCCATGTGCAACACTCAAAAGCTTGGCAATTGGAGAAGGAAGGGTTATTTTCCAATCATGTCAAATTTATTGTTTCACTTACCACTCCTGACTCCTGCCAACTGCATAAATGCAATAGGTTTTAATTATTTTCATAATCTTCGGAGCTACTCTTCCTATATCCATTGTGATAGGCTTTGCCTTTGCCTCTCCTGTAATGGCTATGTTGAGATATCTGACATTTCCCCTGAATTTAAACATGTGCTCATAAGGACAGTCCTCTTTTAAACTAGTGTTCTGTCATGTTACTTTTGTCTATAATGTGGTCACAAAATCTAACCATTTGATTAGATATATTTGTATTAAACTGCTGAATCCATCACTTTGAAAAATTTTATATAGTCTCCCATATTTTAGTGAAATGTTTATAGTTTTGTGTTTTGTCTGCTCTAACTTCTAATCCTCTCTCAAATCTCAGCTACAGATTCCACCTGAAAATCAATATGAATTGAAAGGAAAAGTGAAAAATATGGGTTGGCACAAGTTTTGAACTAGCAAAAAGTGCACAAATCCAAATCTGATCATGGATTTCTTTCTTAATCACAATGATTTGGAATTTTGGATGCTTTGGGAATTCATTCCTCATACTTCTCAATTATTATCCAGTACAATGCAAATTGCAAACCTCATTTTCTTTGTTTTTTTTCCCAAAATTTATGGATAGCATGGCAAATAATAGAGCATGTTCATGCAATGCAAGTCCACAAAAAAGAACTAGTAGGTCAAATGGTCAAACTCCAACCATGAGGCCAATCAGCACCGTTGGATCACACCCTACCCCACACAAGGTTCATGTTAGATTATTCAAGTGGCCCCCATCAACCGCCCATCTGATTAGAATTTAGACACAAAAATAACAAAAGATCATTACATTGAAAAATCACATGTACCGACGGCTGTAAACATACAAAAATCCCCTTCCAACAAGAACATGCGCCGCTCATTAAAAATTGCGCAAATCACGAGACAAATTAACAATTAATAATCCATAAAGAGGGGCAGAGGACAGAGGCTCAAATGGGACTAAAATGAGAAAGAACAAAAATGTAAAGCATTTTAGTAGAAATAAGAAAAAGTTATGTAATAAGAAAGTTTAGAATAAATACATTTCATTGACTCCCCCACCTCCATTATGGGACGTTCACATTCACTTCTCTCATTTAACTACCCTACTCCTTGTCTCCTCTTGTCTTCTCCATTTCTCAAAGCCGGGAAAATACCTAACCGTTTCCAAAGTTCCAACCTTTAGTAAAAAAGAAGAAGAAAGATTCATTTTTGAGCTTGAAACTCAACAATGTCATCTTGTTTTTGAGTCAATTTGATATAGTTTCCATTTTCCTTCAAATGGGTTGCTGTGTAAGCACGAATAAAGGTTCCCATGGTGAAAAGGAAGCACATTTACAAGTGGGAGCTGAGTCTTTTCACCAAAAACAGAGTCTTGAAAGCAGAGCTCCGCCACCTTCAGCCGAAGAAGAAACGGTGAAAGAAGTTCTGTCAGAAACTCCGAAACCCAAAGTTCCAAAAGCTCACATCTTTATTCCACAAGAAGAGAACAAGAAGGTCCAAATAGAAAGGCCAGCCTTTGTCAAGATCCAAGAAAAGGAAGAAAGTCTCAATTTTGACATCAAGACTGAGCCGAAATCGCCTGTCATTGAAGAGTCAGCTTCGGAAGATGTTTCTGAGATTTGCAGTGTGAGTTTAAGTGAGAGTGTTTCAACTATAACTGACAGAAGAGATGAAGAAGATGAAGTGAGGCAGCAAAAAGTGTTCAGATCTCCAGCAAGATCCGGGCCAAGGAACCGGGTTGTGGGTCGGTCGCCAACCCGTAAACTCGACCGATCACCAGCAAGAAGAAATGGGGTTGTCAATGGGGGATCAGGATCATCAGTGAGGATTGTTCAAAGCAGCAGGGAGTCCACAGTGAGACGTGGGTCAAGACCCGACCCGCCAAGGAAGGATCCGGGTGAGAGTTCAGGAAGAAGGTCAAGGTCACCAGCTGTGAATAGATCTGTAATGGGTCGGAGCCCGTCTGGAAGAAGGACTAATCCTTCTCCTGGTAGGGTCAGGGGTGACCCAATTGAGCTTGGCAATAGCAAAAAAGTGCAGCAGCATCATAATCAGCATGGTGCTTCTTCTACCACAACAACTAACATGGAAGGGAAATGGCCAAGTAGCAACAATCATAAAGCTGCAGCAACAAGTTCTCCAAATGAATCACTTGAAAATCCTCTGGTTTCCCTTGAATGTTTCATCTTTCTCTAGAGATGAAGAAATCTTCTACCCATTAGGGTTCTTCATTTTGTAATTCTCACTTTTGCTTTAATTTTAGTTTGTGAATATTGAATTTTAAGTCAGAAAGATCAATCTAGAGACATTGAAGTGAGCAGAATTTGGTGTGTAAGTTTGGGATTTCAGAATTCAGAAAAGAGTGTGTGGGCAGTTGTCTTGTCTGCCACTGGTGGATTTTGGAATTTTGGATACTTTGATACGTAATGCCTTTAATTGACCTACTGATTATTTAGTAGAATAGTTTAAATTTTTATTTACTTTTGCTACTGTATTTTTCTGCTCTTCTTTTGCTGATAAGTGAAAAAACAATTGCATTTTTCTGCAACCAAGAACAATGATTCAATCTGGTACAAAAATAATTGCTCCTTTTCCCTCTTTGCTTTATCCAAAAATTGAACACTTTGAGTTTGAATCATCATGGAATGGAAACGTTCAAATATAAAAAGTAGAATATCCCAATCCCAATTCCCATTTCTATTTCTTGGTTGGATTAAAGCCTTAATTAAAGAAGATGTTAGTAGGACAACTTTAAGCAAAAAAGTTGATCTTTAGACTTTAATAATCATGATTAGATTAGATAAATCTGGCACATAATCATGTCTTTGAGACTGTGGGTTTGGGTCATATTGCCATTTGCTAGTATATTAGAAAATCCTTTTCAAGATCCAACAATGGGGAAATCTGCATGGGTTTCTCATGCTGACTCGTTCCAATTGACAAAAACAACAAAAATATATTAAAAGAGGATCCCATGCCATGCTTGTCCCCACTCCATCCCTTTATAAACGCCTAAATCAGAGACATTAAATGCAAGAAAAGCAATGTAACAACCAAAAGAGAAACATAAAGAATTGCCCAAATTAATATTTCCATGACTATAAATATATGATCCTAAATCTTATACTACAATTAAAACATAACGGGAAAATGTAGATTGAAAATTTTGGAGAATGGGAAGAGAGGGAAAAATATTCATATTAATTTTGTAGCCGTTAAAGATTAAGGAGTAATAAAATCAGAAATGTGGTCCAATATTTAATATTAATCCGTTAATGGAATAATGTTGGTGGATTCATTCTCTCTATCTACTCCACAAAAGAATTTATAATGGGGGGAAGAAGAAGATCATATCAGTTATTTTGGACTGTTTTCTTTACCTTTCTTTCTATAGTCATCTCTTTCTTACGCAAAGACAAATATTGAAAGATGGAAAGATGCCAAAGTTCCAAAGTTCAAAAAAAATTGTTGCAGCAAAGATAGGCTTTAAATTTTGTTTCCATTGTAAAAGGTGATAAAAGGAACCTTAGCTTTTTCAACTACAAGACATTTATCAGATTAAGATTGATGATGATGAGAGACAAAAATCTCATGCAACGGGCAATTTTTCTAAGGCTGTCGTGAAAAAACATATTTGTATGGGGAAACAAGTTACGGGACCATTATAGTTCAAACCGGGCATGATTTAATTTTCGATAAAACATAACCAAGACAAAGATCAAGTAAATGACATATTTGGAAGGAATCAGATTTGGTTCAATTTCAGATAGACTCAGGCTTGGTCGAACATATGCTTGGGTTTTAGGCTTGCAGGGTTTGGGTATCTTGGGCCTTGTTTTTTGGAAGATTTAAGGATCCAGACACAGGAAAGAGCCCAACTCAAACTTTTCAAAGACAAAAATGGAGGTTTGAATTCACTGTTCTTACTTCTTATCTGTAATAACAAACTGCCCTTGAAACTTCCTTCCTTACTGGGACAACAATTATATACCTCAAATTTTGTTTACATGTGAAATGATCCATTTGATGGACATTGGTAACAGTAAACCATCTTCAGGATCCATTTGAAGTTACCATCTTGAAAAATTCTAAGCATGAAATGAAATGGTCAGCAAGGCAAGTTGAGTAGGATTTTGCCAAAGCCAGCCTCATGAAAAGACTAATTCTATATACACAGATATATAAGGATCATTATGGACGAGAAGCTAAAAAAGGGCAACTCTAATCCAGAGTCCAGACTAGTAGTCCATTTTTTTGGTGCTGAGAGAGTAGGTAGTCTTTGCTTGTTGGTAGAAAACGTCCCGCTGTAAGAGTGAACTTGATCTCATTTTTTGGTGTAGCATGTATGGTGGAATTTCTCAACTTTCATTAATGTTTGTGGAGGAGTTTGATGCAGGGTTGACTGGGGACTTTTGATGATTGTGAGGCAATGATCGGTGTTCGGGAAGACAGGGTACAGGAGCTGGATGTGCAATGAAAGTAGGTATCTCATCTCCCGGCATTAATACAGAAACTCCACTGGTGTATATTGTCATCTGCACAAAGTAAAGTAACTTCATATGATCATTCAACCAAGATTAAGCTTGTTTTTAAGGGAAGTAAAAGGCTAAATGAGCATCATGACTTATATTGAACTAAAGGCCTTACAGAAAAACTTTATCCTTGTTACAATAAACAAAAACCAAGAAAATGTTCCATAATAGTACTATTGACAAAACCATTTGTAAAAGAAGTAAAAGCTACTCAAGGCAAAAGCAACACAAACACAACTATGAAGGATAATGCATAACTTCAAATTACCTTAGTGTCACAAATCAACTACCTAGTTGGGTGAATATGAACAAAATGTATCAAATCACCTCTGACATTAAAGAATACAAACAACTAGAAGGAATGAACAAGAAGTTGACAAAACTCAACTAATAATGCAGATTTGATTTGATGTTTTAATTGTCTTAAAGAATCTCTGAGCTACAAATATTAGTTGTTTGTACTGTATATCTTAATAAGTGTGGGGGAGAAAAATATGTGACAAGAATGATACAAAGAGATAAAGCTTAAGAGGCATAATTTATGACACTGGTTAAAGAATTGGATTTTCCTTCTCCTTTGATCAAATTGGCTGAGAAATTAACAACAAAATTTGGGAATTAATGCACATTATGCTATGGCCTTGCTGACATTCTGTTTCTAAGCTATAGTGTTGAGGTTATTTTTACAGAATGGCCATTAAGTAGGATAAGCTGCTCACATCAACTCAAATGTATCTTGTTTGTTGATAAAGAGGCAGTCTCTTATAAGATTTGGCCCGCAGATGCAGCTAACTACTAACTTCCAATCCTCAACTAACCAATTCCATTGTCCCCCAACAGCTGCTACTCAAAATTCTATCTGGGACATCATGTCTCAAGAATCCAGAATATGGGTCCTTAAGCACCAATCAGATGTGCCATCTTAAGTGATTTAGACTTATCAGCGGTAGGACTCCATGAACTTTCTAATATGCATAATTGGATGGACTGAAACATTTAGAAGTTTTTGCACTAGCTTCTACTTGAACACAACTTTGCAGCAAAGAACTTAGTAATAAGCATTTCATCATTTATGGAAATCTCCCTTCCTACATTGAGAAAAAGGTTTGGTATAGTAGGTCGGTGGGCCTAGTATGTAAATCAAAAGCACAAAACACAGTAGAATAGACTACAGAATGCAGGACCACTCCTAGGATACCTTTTGAGAAAAACTAACCTAAAATGAGATAGTTCATCTAAATGTCATATCATCTTCCATAATGAAAGTGCATCAAACATAAACTCATTATATAAAGAATCAATTGGTCAATTTTCATAATGAAAGCTAAAAGAGAGCACATTAAGAGCTGAGAATAAGAAGACAATCAACCCAAACTTGTCCACCATGGTTTGACCATTTGTCTCCAATCTAAGGTACCCGCCATAGGCAACAACAGAAAGATCAACACTGGTAAGTCCGGTGACAAATATGTAAAAAGGGTTGGGTCTAAACGCAAACAATTACATCTAGTTGTTAGACATTTTGGTCTGGGACCAACCATTCAACTGCAGCAAACCCTTCACTTATTAGATGGGCCATTGCCTAAACGATCATAAATAGAAAGACAGCATAGATGGGTAGCTTTATAAAAAGATCAAACTTTTAACTAAAAGATGCAAATTTGCAAATGCAGGAAAGGAAGAAAATTTTGAGCTACTTAGATGCTTTAGTTTATGAGGCATTAAATTGACAGATAACTAAGCTCTCATTTGCTAGCTTTAGTCTTTTATTTGGAAAAAGAAACACTGGCCAATATAATTGTTTGAAACAGTTTGCATTTACCATGAACAAAGTCAAAAGTGATAACATATTATCTTCTAGTGAATTCAGTAGATGACTAGCTTAAAGGAGAAGGAGGGTCCCCAAGACAAAAAAGAGCAGCCAAGAGCAACAGTAGATAGGAAGTAAGTACTACTATTCATTGAAAATGGGCATCATAAGAAATGAAAAAGAGGGAAGAAAACATGACAACTTTAAACATTGATCTTAGACAGGCTAGCAGGAAATGCAGAAAATGTCGAAATTATTTCTTTTTTGGCCCAAAGAAAAGAATGTGAATACATACATAGCTAATTAAGTACTACTATATTACTAACATGATTAACAGTTACAAGCAATTGAGAAAGTCAGGGGGGAAAAAAGAAGAAACCTTTAAGTTTAAGTTGAGCCAAAATGATGAATTTTACTGTTATACAAAATGTATGATGTTGCTTTATATGTCAGATCAGATGATAATTACTGTTTCTTAAACGAAATAACGAACCCAAACTACCAAGAAAAAAGGCAAGAGTATTTTCTTTGTGACCTCAGATCAAACAACAGTTGTCAAATAATGCAAAGATACCAGTTTTAACTTCCAGAAATCACAAAACATATAATTCAAACAAGAAAAATAAAAAGGGTAACTCACTTTTGGTGATGGGTGGCCGAGTTTGCCATTGAAAGTAAGCTGAGATTCAAGGTCACCGTGGTTACGGCCGCCAGGGGAAGAGTTGGGTCTAAGAAAGCGTTCAAAGATAGCCATGACTAAGAACATGGAGATGAGAATGGCAGTAGCAACGAACCCAAACGACACCGCATTCACAGAGTTATCGAAGTGTTTCCAGTGGTCCTCTCTTTGTACATTCAATGGAGCTCCAACCGGTGGCCAACTATAGAAGTAGCTTTCTTCTTGTCCCATTGTTTCAGCAATGAAAGAAAAATCATAAAACGAAAAAGAGAAAAAAAAAAAAATGGAAAAGAAGTTTTTTTTTTAGTTCTTACTCAACTCTCATCACGTAGCTCTCTTCAATCTTCGTGAGAGAGAGAGAAAGAAAGAGTTTTTGTTTTTGATGATGTTAAAGTTATGGCAGTAGTTAAGGCTTTTACACTGGAATCAAAGCTTCTTGGAGTACTTAAACTGGTTACCTTTGGGGCTTTGCAAGAGAAAGAGAAGAGACAGAGAGACAGAGAAAGAGGGAAGCATGTGGGCTATCTTTACATAGAGGTGACATGGGGTGAAAAAGAGAACTTGGGAATTTCGAGAGTTCATTTTTTCTATTTTCTTTTACTAATACTAGGACTAATATTAATTCATTATTAATTACTAATGGTGGAAGAAACAGAGTTCTGGGTATAGGGAAATTAAGATTTCTTTCTGAGGGAGGGCAAATTTAAGAAGTTGAAATTGACTTCTCAATCATTTTTGTTTTCTTTGGCCTTTATGTAATCAAGGTGTCCAACTCCAAGACATGGAAGTTTTTGGCCTTTGCCTTGAGTTGGATTGTGTTCAGAAATTACCAGCAGTTAAAAATTAATGTGGCAGCAGCACTCCACAGTAGCACTGGTTGAATGTTGGTTAGAAGGATGGAATCGAAGAGATTAACACTTTTATTTACTACCTAATTTTATTTTACTATCATTATCATTAGCTTAATCCAAGCTTTAAATGTATAATTAGTAGTAAGGGTATTCTAAGCATTTTGGACCTGAGACTAATTTCTTTCATACTGGTAATGTTGTAAGATTAAAGTCTTGACAACAAATGTGTTTTAAGGATTGAAACATGTATTCTCACCTTTGTCGGGATGAAGACAAACTACTATCAATCAATCAATCAGTTATTAGGTTAGTTTAAGTTTAATTGTACTAAAAGTTAGTGTAGTATTGAATTGTTATCCACAAAGGAAAGCTAGTATTGAATCAATTGTTATCCACAAAGGAAAAGGGCACTGCAATGTTTAAGAAACATAACTTGATGGAGCAAAATCTTGTTCAATAATACAATCTTTCTATGCAAATAATTAGACCAGCTTTGCACCACTCTTACATAGCAAGTTTTAACAATCATGACTAACCATTGAATCATCTTTCTTTCTTATCCTTATAATGCAAACATCTTTAATTGAAAAAGAAGATTGCAACAGGACACCCAACATGCAGAACTTATATTTAAAAAAATAAAAATGTAAGCTTCCCCATTTAAAAGTTGTTAAACAAGGCATAAATATGTGTCTAGCAGACCAAAAGAAAATTAAGTTATCTTTTTCATTTGCCATTCTCCCCTTGAATAGTACACTCCATAAAATGATTATTAAAGGGTTTTGCAGACAGATTATAACACTCAGCTATGTCATGGGGGCCATTGCCAGCTCCAAAATTTGCCTCTCTTTTTTTTTTAATCTTTTTCTCTCTTTATTTCAGTTTGTTTCATTTCAGGGGCCAACCCAATAAGAAAACCTTAGCAACATTTTCATCCTCTTTCAATTTCAAGTCCCCATTACTCTTTCTGCAGGAAGAAAAATTCATAATGAGGGGCCTAGCTAGGACTAGGAGGGTGGTATTAGTGAAATTACTGCAAGATTTGATGGGAGGGTTGAAGGAAAGCAAGAGTCCAAAGCCAAAGCAGCAAAGGCAAGAATTGCATTTTGAGTAGGACAGAAAGAAAGAGAAAAAGAGGCAACAGATTACAACATGGGAACTGATAAAATCATGAAAACAAAAGTACACCATCTGTTTCTTTCTCACCCCTTTTCTTCTTCAACCTTGAAAAGGGCAACTCAAGGGGAAAAAAAAAATGGGTCCCTTCAGAAATGCCCACCATGCAGGCTACTGTACAATAGTGCCATGATTATGTGGCATACACATCATTAGCTTACTCCTCCTTCTTCCGGGTCAATCTTCTTACAAAAATGAAGCATTCAAAAATGGTGGCAAAAATATAAATAGGCAAGTCCATAGCCAATCTGTTATGGTAATTTAAAAGCGCTAATTGTTTCATTTAAGAGACCTATGTTTATGAAGATATTTAATTTAGGATTTCTTGATTTATTGTTCAAAAAAGTTTAAATTAGGGTTTGATATTGCAAAATCTATTCAATTAAGAGACTCAGTTCAATTGTATAAGCTTCCCATTTATGGAGATCCTTAATTGATCTGATTTTGCAACGTTGGATTATGATTTGAGTTTTTAAAATGATACACAAAGGTTAGATTCTTATTTAAATATATGTAGCATTTAAAAGGCATAGACATTAGCAAAATCGCCAAAAAAACAATGTGAGGAGGCCCCCATCAAATAATTGAGAGGGATCCGGCAGTATCTGGCTGATTGAGGGAAGGTGTTATGGCAACTTCACCGCACTGTGTAGGTGGAAAGGAGAGGCGGAGGCTCCATTAGAATAGTTAAATTAGCCTAAAAATAGTTCCCATTCATTTGCATTTTAGAATTAGAAACCAACATTTTTCCATTAAGAGCCTCCCACATGCACCATGTCGGGGTATGTGCTCCAAAGTCCAAACCCTTCCTTGAATGGCTTGAACCACCATCCCCACCCATGGTCCCCTCATGTGCCCTCTTCCCACGTGTCAACTCTTCCCTCATATGCCACGTGGGCTTTTTTAAGGGGGTCCCTCTACTTACTTGGAAATGGGTATTTAATTAATTTAATTTAATTTTCGCCTAAAGCCTCACTCACTTCTCTTTCAATCCGACACATCAGGCTTCTTCTGTCGGCCTTTCGAGGCTCTAACCAACATATGGACATCTTAAATTCTCGAGATTGTCCCTAATTTTTAACGGTCCGGATCACCTGTTACATTCCATTGGATCGTGGCCGTTGATGTTGGTTTTTTAATACGGGAGGGAGGGAGGGCCGAGGTCGAGGTGGGTTCAAAGTCAACATGGGTCAAAACTCAAAAACATTGTTAACAGGTATCTCACGCGTGTACTGTTCCATCACACGTGTGGCAGCGAGTCCATGTGTAGAAATTGACCAAGCCTTAATTAATAAGGGGGAAAAAAATGCATGGGACCAGAAGGGGGTGTGGGGTCCATGTCTGGGGTCAGGACTCAGACTCAGGACTCAGGCATGGTGGCTCGTGCTAATGAGGCTTGGCTGAGCTCATGGCTCACGTGAAAGGATCTTTTACGTGCTTTTATTGGCCTGAGTTTTTGGGTTTTACTTTCTCTTCTTTTGAGGCCTTGCTTGCCAGTAATTGTAAAAGCTTTTTTCTTTTTCTTTTAAGTATATTTTTTTTGGTCATTTGGACTCTCCTCTTGAATCTTGACCACTTGATGACTTTGGTGGGATTGGGCTCTTTTCCTTTTTAGAGTTCTGCAGGCCTATGGCTGATTTTCAATTTGACCCAACCCTTCTTCTTTTTTTCATCTTGCTTCATCAACAAGATCTTGACCATTTTGGGCTTTTTCCATTCCACCTAATTCATTTAGCTGTATAGTAAAAGCTTTTGATTGGAAAATTTTTATTCATTTCATATGGGGCCTGTTAGAAAACAGCATCATTTCTTGCTTGAACATGTAATTCTCTAAATTATGGTTCAAATTATTAGAAAATTTGGCAACCCAAATTGGAGAAAAACAGAATCTTATAGAGCTGTGACATTACATTAGGAATTTATTATATTTTGTAACTAAACTAAGGCAAACAAGACATTATTATGAAATGGGGTTCATTGGATTCTTTCTTGTTTTGGACCAACATCATCAACCTACTGTCTTACAATTTTTTTTCCCTTCTTTTTTGGTCATGTCACATAAACCAAATACAACCTTAAAAATAAGTAAAATACTAATTTAATACCAAAACTTGTAATGCAATTGAAAACTTCCAATGCATCTTACAAACAAACCCAAAAATCCTTTTTATGAAATGTAGATATATTTTACATGATTTCCCTTATTGTTATGCCATATTTGCTACTTAAACTAAGTATAAACGTTAAAGGGCATTAAATTAAGTTCATTTCGTATGAGTCAAATGTTTAGGAGCTGAGTTGAACAACACAACAATGGCTGCATAGCTCCTTTTCGCCATCTTCCTCCATTGGCTCTAAGCACTTCCAAGCATTAACCGGTGCCGAGGTGTCAAATATATAAACCATTGAAAGTGATCGTGATGGTTCGCCTTCGCCATATGTCTTGTATCCAGCCAAGAAGTATAACTGAGTCCCAATTGGTGCCATTGTTAAGTAAAGACGTTCCATGGGCGGATAATTTCCCCCACATGTAGAAATATGGAAGCCAGATCCATCTACTTCAACCCACATATTTTGTTTTCCATCATAATACTCAATGTGACCTTTCCAAGGTTGGAGACAATCCCCAGAGCTAAACAACTTACCATTCATGGCAACAATTTGATTAGGTGGCACATCCAGCTGCCACATCCCCGCCACGAGGTCCCACCTCTCCGTCCGCGTGTCGTACACCTCAGCAGAGCATCGTTGGGGAGAGAATGTCACAAAGTACGGGTCCGAGTCACCTCGTTCGGCGAATCCCCCCACCACGTAGATTTTCCCTTGCCACGTCACCCCTACACATTTGTATCTTAAATTGCTCATGCTTGGCAATGGAGTCCATTCATCAAGAGCTGGATCATAGACTTCGGCTGATGAAATCCCTCTTGGACTATTTAAACCGGACTTCCCTCCTGCTACATAAATTTTGTTGTCACAAACAGAATAAGCAAAATCGTAGCGTGGTGTGCCTAATGGTGCACATTTGGACCATTGGTCCAACCGAACATTGTACCGAAGTACTAAAGATGACACTTCAACACCAAAATCGACGGCGTCATCGGGCGATTCGCTGGAATTTTGAGGCTTCCCTTTGTCCCATAACCTTCCACCAATAATGTAAATCGACTCTCCAAGAGAAACCATTGCAAAACCTTTCAAGACATGGTTTTTGAGTAAGTCCGGAATAAAGCTGACATGACTCCATGTATTGTTAGAAGGGTTGTAACATTGTATACAGTTAAAAATGTTAGGGTTAGGCCCTGCTTCCCTAGGACAAAAAGCAGCAAAAACTCGAAACCGAGAAGGGTTGAAATCGGGTGATGATGGTGGCGGAGTGGTGGCTTGCGGCGGAAGTGAACCCATTGGACTAGAAGGGAGAGGAAGTGAAATGAATGTTTTTAGTTCGAATGTCAAATGGGAGATTTAATGTAAAAGATTAAAGCTAAATATAGAGGAAAAGTTCGGCGGAACACACAACGAAAGATTGTAATTAAGCTTGAAGGCATCGACTAAGTTAATTCATGGAGTTTGCGTAGAATCCAAACAATGGCGAATTATACAATGGGGTTTTCCTTGTTCATGTTTTGATCAAAACATCTAATTGAATGTTTTTGGTAAGGTTATTGTCTGTTTCATTGTCTGTTATGTGCTGGAACATGTCCGTAGATTTCAACATAACTTGGAAAGAGCCTTCTATAATTGATAAGCTTTGTTTATGCTATGCCCATTAGATTTTGGGCATCTGAGTTTCTCAAGTAATGAGTTCAAGTCACCAACTTCCAACCTTGTCAATCCACTTATGATGAAAGCCACGACAAGATCAATGTTCATTAAATTTTGTCATAATTTCTAGTAATTGTATGAATATACAATTATTGTCAACTAAGTTCAAGAAATTGATCAAATTTCTTTCTTTCTTTTATATATCTACTACTTTGGACCACCTAAATTGTATATATAGGCATAAAGCTGGTAAAGTACATTAAACTTAAATTTGAATATTCATAAATCTGGTTTTTCTGATTTAAAATATAATGAAGAAAATTAAAGAAAGAAAGAAATACTAGCTAGCTTTGCTATAAACAAATCAAACATTGAAAACTCAAAAGTACTTAATACACATTCATGTTACTTTTTTATATACTATAGTTAGAGCAAAGCAAAGCATATGCTTTGGAACCCACAATTAAATTATTAAGAAAAAAAAGGAAAAGGGAATAGGGAGCAAATCCAAATGAGATACTGGTGCATGATACAACATCTGGAATCTCACAACTTTTGCTCTCATTAACCCAGCATTAACTCTGTTCTAGGCATTTTGGTTTTGCATATCAAGAAATGTCCTTTCCCTTCATGCCAATAAAGTGATTCAAAGCTTCTTTTTTTTAATCCATGGCATGCTTGCAGTTTCAGCTTGCTGAATCCTGGGATCTGATCTTAATATCTTATATCTAATCTTTTATCAGTATATGGATTTGAAAAGTGAGAACACTAGGGCTCTGTTTTTACCTTTTTGTTTTGTTTAAAACCTTTTAAAGGCAAACTGAGACAACTAAACCCATTTGCATGTGACTACTTGTTGACAAATCAAACTGATAAAAATTGCAGTTTTGTCAAAGTCAATGGACTATTCATTTTCGGATTAATTTTTTGCTTAAGAACATGAACTTAACTTATTTGAATGTTGGTGGGAATTTTTGACGAGGGACACATGGGAACCTAAATTCATAACCTGAAAAAGAAATTTCTTACAGCTTTGAATTGAAGTTTTGCTACGTCCGATGGGCGGCGGCGCGTGTATGCGCTGTAAGGTTACGCCTCCGGCGGAGGAGACTCTGCTGCTCCCCTTGGCACGTGGCCTGTTTGGCTTCTCTTCCTGAAACCCTAGCTCCTACGTTGCAATGGCACCTGCCCCTACTGGCCCGGCGATCCTCTTCCCTCCGCCGTGGCCGTCGTTGATGGAAACTCTAGTAAGCTGGTTGCCATCGCGGCGGACGGAAGAGATCCCCGACCACTAAGGGCAGGTGCCATTGCAAGAGTTGCAACTCATCCACTCACCAACTCTTTGCTTGTTTAGTGCAAATGGGCTTTGTAAATGTGTAATGCTCCCGAGTCCCAAATGGGAAGGGGAAAAAAAAACATGTTTCAAAGCAGAAGTTTGGTAGTTTTCAACTTCATAATTGAGCTCAACAACTTTTCTAGGCAGTATGAAGTTGAAACTTGAAACCAAGCCAAAATAATGAAATAGCAGGCCTAATGCCTAAAATATTAGTACAACTGTACAAGTGAATTTTGCAGAGAAATTCTGCCAAGGGCACATGAGGAGGAAGCACCTTCACAAGATAGAAAGTGAGAGCAAATTTACAAGAGAACTCCAGCTAATTTTGAATGATTGAGCTGACAGGAATCAATTGGGTTTTTTGCCTTTTTAGTTTTTTTAGCTTTGCATAATATTGTTTTGTTACAATGTTTTTTCTAGTGTAAGTGTGTAACTTCCTTATAGTAAAAATCTAAAAATGGGTCTACAAATATCCAGGCTTTTCCCATGTGGTAGAAACCTGACATTTTTATAAGTCTAGAACAATAAGAATGGCCACATAATATAACCAGGAAATGGACCAAAACTTGGGACAAAGATTTCCTTGTTGGATTATATTAGAGTGACCCGTCATTTTACAGGGGACCAGCAATTTCCAGTAGAAAAGGGGAAAAAAAATAGAAAATGGGCATTGAATGGAATTTTAAGAGTGAAGTTGTTATAAGAGACAAAAGGGAATTTACTGAGAATATATAAAAGCAAAATGGGTTTGAACATGTAGACAAAAAGAAGGAAGAAAGAAGCTTAAGAAGTGGAAGAAGATTATGCAAAAACAACCATATTGCCTCAAAACCTCAAAGCTTTCTTCTAGGGTCGAAAAAATTATAAACAAAAAAAAAGATGCTGTGATTTTGATTGGTCACTGTAGAATTGCATAACCATTATGTTCATCTTTTGGCATTGTTTTTGGACTCTTTTGGGGTTCATTACTTGATATTGATTCATTGAAAGGTACTCGACATTAGACTTTGGGGTCCATCAAGAGCCTAGGCTGTTGAGTGATTTTATTGCATCGCCATCGACGCCATGTGTAAAAAAACAAAACAGCTCCCATTTATAACTAAACTGTCCTGCAACACTCTTTAACCAATCAAACTTACTTTGAGCCTTGAGGGAAGTCATTTAGAAGTTGAATTTGGTTAAAGCATAAGATAACTATGCAAACATGTTAATAAGACACGTCCGAACATTTGACTCAGTGGTTGATGTATACATAGGATTCGAGAAATGCCCGGTTTAAGTTTAGGGTTTAGTTTTGATTCTCAATGAAAGTTAGATTAACTAGCCAAGGAGATGGAATCAGACTCCATTAGGTAAAGACACGTCCGAACATTTGACTCAATAATTGATGTATGCTTAGGGTTCGAAAAAATGCGCCTTGATTATGTTTTAGTAATAAGCTTCTAGATCAAAGGTTAATCAAAATTTACATTAACTAGCCAAGGAGATGGAATCAGACTCCGTTAGGTAAAGCTTGGACTTTTCAATACCATACAGGAAGCAGACAGAACTGAAATGGCAAAAATGGTCCCAATTCAATTCAGACTGTCCACTGTCCATCATATCTTTGGATATAAGAAATTGAATGTAAAAAAAAAACTTAATCATCAACTATAAAAGGAAGTTTTAAAATTTTTAAGATTTCATTTCATATAAAAGGTTAAATCAGATCAAATCAAACAACATATTAAACCAGAAACACAGGTTTCTACAAAGAGAAAGTGTAAAGAGTTACATTTATAAAGTTAATTGAGATTTTAAGTGGAGGTAGTTCAATTCATAGCTGAATCAAAGATGCCTCGATGGAAAGCAACGTATCTGATGCTGATACTACGACCATAGGGGAGAGAGAGAGGCTCTCTGCCCACTGCTGCATCCATTTTTTCTTTTTTTGCTTGTTTTGTTTTTCTCTTTCTTTCTCACTTTTGGATGGAATTTTAGCATCCCAATGTAATTCCAAGAAAGAAAAGCAATTGTTGCTGTGTTTTAGACTGCAAGTGAAGCTGCCATAGCAGCAACCTTCTTTTGAAAGACCAAAAAGATTTACACTTTGAACTCATCTTTCTTCTTCTTCTTTTTCCTTTTCTGTTTATCTCAACTCTCCTTGTTCTAAAGTTTTTGAGCTCTTTTCTTCTTGTCTTTTATTGACATTCTCTCTCACTCTTCTGCATCATATTTGGATTCCAAACCCCAAACCATTTTCTGCTTCTCTCCTTCCCTTTTTAAAAGCCTTCCTCTGCATTTTTGGCAAGAGGGTCATTGAGTTTTGCTTTTTTAATAAGAGAAAAAGAAGAAGAAATGGGAGCATATATGGATTTCATGGGAAGGTTGGAATGGGTTAATAGTTATGGTAAGAAACACTGCAGAAGTCTTTTCTGGAGAGTTAAGGCAGCTTTGAAGAAAGCCGTGAAGAATAGTAAGAGCAAACAGCAGTTCAAGTTTCAGTATGATCCTTCAAGTTATGCTCTCAACTTCGATGATGGTTGTTGCCATTCGACTGTAGAAGAAAATACAATCGAAATTGCTCGATTTCAGGATTATTCTCAGTGCAACAAGAAGAATATCATGTTGGTTTATGTTCTTTGGGTCAAATCATAAATGGAATTTCTTTTTCTGGTTTTTATGTTCTTGCCTTGTTCATTCTGTTTTGTAGAAAAATTGCAGCAGAGTTAAAATCTTGTAGTTTGTGGAGATGATTTGATCTTTCAATAATTTCACCTTTTCGTCTTATCCTGTTCTTTTTTGCATTCTTCTACAGTAACTTTGGTAACAAAATGAACATGTTGATTTCTGTTCTTTTGCGTGAACAGAACGGGCAATTTTGTTGGTATCTGGTGATTCTGCTCGATTTCGACCAACAATGTCAATGAGACAAGACAGTTCGAATATGTAGTTAGAAAAGGGGTCGAGAAAAGCTCCATTGAACATGGAAACAACAGCACAGCTTTGAGCTTTTTTATATTTTTTTTGCTTTAAATTGTCTAATGAAATCCCCGTTGAAGGGATGAATATGCATGATCACCAATTGTACAATGGCTTAAGAACACTAGCTTTACCTAAAGAACAAAGTAAACACCAATCAAAGGCAACTAAATTCTTCTAAAACGAAAATAAACATCAACCACATCTTAAGAAATGACATTCCAACAAATTCCGAGCTACAGTCATGGCGAAAGGGATACAAGCAAGATCAACTTCATTCCATTCAGCTGTATCTCCGGCCAATCCATGGCATCTTGATTTCTCCACATTGACTTGCAAACCTTTCAAACCGTGGGATCGTCAAGTGTGGCACTTGACAAATTATTTATGCGGGGATATGAAGCTTTCTCATCCAGTTGATTCTGAGCCCATATCAGCATTTTTAGTAAGCTAGGAAGCTTTGGGTCTGTGATCCAGCAAAAACATTAAGCAAACCTTATTAATTCTCGGAGATGGAACAAATACTCCCAAATTGTAATCAAAATTGAAGGTGGAGGTATCAACTTATATAACTAACTACAGAATTGAGAAATGGGCAATAATTCAATTTGCTTGGACACAAGGCAAGAAGGTCAAACCTCTAAAAAGATGATGCAAATTAACTTAATACAATCTCTTATTATCCCCTTTCCCTTGTTAAATAAGCAAATAATAATATACCAGACAGCAGACGGACCTTTTTCATGACTCTGGCTAGTAAGAATAGCTGCATTAACTTCACTTGCTGTCTTAAGGCGCTGGGATATGTCCATAAGCTCTCCAACAGGGCAATTAGTAGCATCTTCAAAAGCCAGGAGGGCAACAGTCCTCTCCAACTCTTCTAAAAAGCTTTGCTGCAAAAATTATTGTCATTGTAGATGTCAGTATCAGAAACAACTAATTAGTGCTGTTATATGCACAAATTTTTAAGATGCAAATAAGCATTCATAAGTAAGTTCTCATGCATTGATGAAGAAGATTACATTTTCTTCTCCCCTAGGTGCAAGCTCCTCCTGCGCAAACTCCAGGGCTTCTTCGACTTTTCCATTCCGAATCAATTCTATCAATCTCTGCTGTTGCAGATGAAAAAAGAGTTGGGGATTTGTATCCAATATCTGCAAATAGTGATTAACAAAGGTTAATATAGCTTCAAAGGAACTAGAAACAAAACTATTTTTGCTTTACAAAATTCTTCAAAACATAGTTAAACATAAGAATGCCCCTTTTAACACAATAACACCCAAAACTCAATCCTACGGTTCGTCATAAAGAATTCAGAAGAATGGCCATATGTGGAAGTACAGGAAGGTGCTAATAGTTGCTTTAGCTTTGGGTAAAAGAAAATATCATGGAACATAAAGTACTCTTAACTCCCTATTAGTCCAAAATTATAAACAAAAAGCTACAATATGACCCATTTCATATTGCATCCATTATGCTCTTCATTGCATTCATAAGACAAATTTAGATTTCCGAGAGTTTGATAACGACAAATAAGTAATATGAAACAGATACTGTGTTCATTTGAATAACTAACTTATTACATTACCATGATTAGTAACCAACAGAATTGTACTAAAGCTCATCACAGTGTAATAAAACATAATACCTCAGGATTTAAATCGTTAACTTTCTCAATTGCATCCTCAACATTTCCACATTGTACAGCCTTTTTGACAGCCATACGATCTGTGATTGTTGCAAGATCGATATCTGCTGTTCCTCAATAAGGAAAACAAAACATATACACCAAGAACAAACACAACAATAAACACAATAACATGAGTAAGCTTTGCTTATTCTCAAAGGATACGTTCAGTGCCAGATTCCATCCGGAATTTCTCAGCAGCTTCAACATAACCCTCAGTGACTAGAAAATTCATCACCAATTTATTCATGTCTTCTTTTCTGATTTTAACATCATTCAATCTCTTTTCCCACTCTTCCCGCGTAAACACTTTCTTTGAGGTGGCCTGTCAATGAAGCAATCGAAATGATTTATATTCATAAATTACTCATTCAATGTCTTATATATTCCATGAATACAAACCAAATGCTGCCATTCAGAAAGAACAATAGGAAAAAATAAACTTCATTTTATATACACAAGGATTTAGGATTTCACTGTTTCAATAATACCCAGAAGCATAACCCAATAGAAGAAGGAAAACAAACTTCAAATCTTTGAGTAGGCATCTTTTATAGTAATTTACTTTAGTGCTTAACCTTAAACAACTTGAAATTCAGATAAATCAATTATCAACTTCTCTGCAATTATCAAAATCGAAATTAAAAGGAAAAATACCATTTGTTCTTCGATTTCAGCTAGTTGACGAATCACAATCCAGAACAGTGACATCAGTGCTTCACCTTCACTCCCATTTGATTACCCAAACCTTTTCAAAAATCCCTACCAATGAAAAAATAATCAGATTCTAATCCAAAACAATAACGAAAAACATGAATATATTCACATTAAAGAAGATTTCAACTTTTTCCCATCTTCATACTCCACCGAAAAATTTGCTAACAAAATAAAACCCTAATCTTGCTGGAATTAAGCAAAAAGAAATACCTTGGGTAGGTAGACTTTGAAATAACTGAGATTGCAATCCAAACAATTATATATGTTCAAAATCTTTAATAACAGTTATTTGAGTTCCAAAGAGTTCTTGCTGCGATCCCTTTCTTCTATCTATGTTTCGCTGCGCAGGACTTCGGTTTTTTTTTTTTACCTTCCTTCTTTCCTTCTTTTTTTAATTTAACAAAAAAAAATCGATATAAATGAATTGAATCTGGTTGGTGGACCTTAACCGGACTTCCAAATTGGGCTTCACTGTTTCTTTTTGTTCTATTTAGTCCATCAACTGTGGGCCTCCTCGCCCACAGGCCTAGTGAGATCTATACTTTCCAGTTCCCAAACTAAATACAGATTTTTCTTTTGTTACTTTTTTTTTTTTGCTTCGTTTTAGTTCCTAAAATTATTAATCCTTGATATACAGTCCAATTTAATAAAGTCCCCATACACGAATTAATTTTCAAAGTTTGGATGATTAGTGAAGAAAGATACCAACGCCAATTTGATTGAGCGAAAGCAATTCGATATATGCAAGACATGTAAAAAGAGATTGCTGTTGTAGGATGATTATACGATATATACATATCGTCAATGTAAAGTTTAGAATCCACAAACAAATTAAGGAATTAGCACGTTAATTTTATATTTAAAATTGAAATATATCCAGCAATCGAAAAATAAAAGAAATATATGTTAAACTCCATCGATAATGTATCGTATAATTTTCCTTTATTAATTAATTAATTATAATGTAAATCTAATTTTTGTAGGAAATTACATGATGCATCAATCATTGAGCAAACGTTTGATAAGATCTAAAGACTAAAGCTTACATAAACGGTCGGGTAAAGCTGTTGAACCAACCATGTGTCGACATTCTTGGTTGCGGCTAAAAGGTCACATAACTAAATTATATAATTAGTTAGATCAATCAAATTAAACAAACCTCATTGGTTGCATTGAAAAATAAACTACCACTTGCTCTTTGCTCTTTCAAAATTTTAATTATTATATATATTTTTTAAAAAATTAAGTCAACAATGACCAACTGTTGATCTGTTCCCACCATAAAAGACAAATAAAATTACGAAGTGATTTGTTTTATATATACCTAGAAATTACCAAGAAGAGAAAGCAAAGTTTTCAACAATTTGTGGAAGAAGTTTCTAAGCATGGGACCACACTCTACTATCAAATTGTAATTGTAAATAAGAATCTGCAAAATTTATTCCTAACTTTTAACCAAAAAAAAAATTATTCCTAACTTCCCTTTTCTGAGAAATTGTTAATTTCCCTTATATGGGAAGGGAAATTACATCATTAATAATAAGGTTAGGTGAAACCGTGAACGGCTTATCTTATCTTTTTTTTTTTGGAGTAAGATATTATCTGACGTGGCAATGCATATTTTTATTGAGAATCTTAATTAAAGTGTTGAAAATGGAATCTGATAATTTCCCCAATCTGACAAATATTGGTTAATTAAGAAATTGTTTCAGATCGAACAGTAATCGAAAGATCCATGCAGGGTCCTTTGCTTGTGTTTTGGTCTCTGATGATTTGTCTACTTTGTCTAATCATCGGAATCTTGTCTTTAATTAGTTTATTTATCTAAGCATGATTAGTTCACAGAGCATGATTAATTAGAAAAAAGCCTTTTATTGTGAGTGTTGCTCGCACTACCTTTGTTTATTACTTTACGTAAAAGTTCAAAGGGGGGAAGCATGTGCTTGATATGATTATATAATGTACGTATAACTACATTTATTCAGAAAAATTTACTAATATTGTGATGTTTAAATGGCTCCATACTCCTTATATCAAGAATTGAATTTGAGGGTTTTTGTTTTTCAAATATAAAAGGTTGAATTTGAGTTTTGTGAGTATAGAAACTAAGCTTAGGAATACTTGTCATATTTTCTGAATCCCGAATATTTATCCTATTTGAGGTGGCGGATCTAGGAAATTTTTTTATGATAGGTACGGTATCTTCTATACATACACAAAAATATTCTTAATGACTTATAAACTGTGATTTAAAGGCACAATGATAAATTAATCGATTAAGGGTGGCCACACTTGATCGAGTTGGGGTTGGAAATCGACTAAAATTAAACATAAAATGAGAGGATTTTAGAAATTGAGTATGGGCCATGCCCACCTTCATTTGTGTATAGATCCGCCCAGCCTATTTAAGATATATCGTGACTAATTTCGAATTATATGATCATAACCAAATTGTCAATTGGACATAGTAAAAAAACAAAAGGAGCTTATAATAATTATGGAATTAATGCAAGAGTGTCCTGTCCATCATCCTTTCATCACTTGATTTTCTATTACTTGAAAAGGAAGTTATGTCTGACAAGGCAATGAACATAATCCAATATACTCTTTGACTCTTTGTTTACGTTAGGCACTACTATTACTAGAAGGCAATCTTTTCCCGTTATTATATCTATTTTTTTTTAAGAAGTACTTTTTTAATTGTTCAAAGTTGAAACTTGTTGAAACTTTCCTCGAAAATGGAGGGGTTAGCCACTTTTTATTGACACTAGCTTAATCTTTGAACTAATGCTAAAATTAGTCCAATATATACACAATAGCGTAAAGTGTCAACTGTCAATAGATAAAAATCTAATTTTTGAAAGAAAAATGCTTTTTTTTTGGGTCCTAGAAGAACAAGTAGTAAGACTTTATCTCTTCCCAACCATAGGTTTTTCGTTGATAACTTTATTTAAAGAAAATAAACATTTAATCAATTGGTTGGTTATGATTTTTAGCATTTTATAAAAGACTACCGACACTTAGATTGGATTGAGTGGAAAGAATTTAATGCCCCTTAAATAAGTTTTGGTGTTTTGTGAATGATAAAAACAAATGCCGATAGAGTTTTCCCCATATCAAGTTCGACGCAGCTAGACTCCAAATTAATCAAAGCTGACGTAGTCACCGAATACAAAAGTGTTAGTAAAAAAAAAAAGGGCCCCTAAGACAAATATCTATCTATAATGTAATAACCATAACATCAAAATATAATTTTGATAACCAAAAAAATTTGTTTATTAAATTCCTTCTTGTTTGGTACAATTTATCAAATTTATTATTGATAGTAGTATTTTCTATTTTATTTTTCAGTAATAATAGACTAATATAGTTGTGGTAACTAGTAAGTATATTTGTAGAAGGTATACAAATACAAAAATAATGAAATTACGATTTGCCAATTGATGAAAAATAGGGCAATATATATATATATATATATATATTAAAAAGAGAGGGCAAAATAAAAGAAAGTTGGAAAAAAAAAGTTGGATGCATATATACCAACATTTTTTTGATACATCATACATATACAACATTAATGAAGAGAGAAAATCAGAAAATCTTGGTCTCTCTCCCATTCTAGGGAACAACTCCCGTGTTATCCAAGACAAAATAGTGGATCCTATTCCTAGGTTTAGGAACAAAATTCCCTGACATCACTGACGAAATTTCACACTATTTGCATATAGTAAAGTATTGGATTTCGATGGAGTGACAGTAGGAAGTTTCCTCCTCCTTCACTTCTGCAAAGTGGAAACTCACTTCCTTTTCTGGTGGCGCGTGGGCGTTGTTGCTCCTCAACTTTTCTGCTGGAAACTATTGTTTGCCAGTTTGCTTCCAATTTAAGGAACATCAACTTCTTAACGTTACTTTCTTTGCTCCCAAATTCCAACCCTTTATTTTATTAGAGACGCATAACTTGAAGAAATTCCAAATTTCAACCCCTTCGTTGGGCAATCAATGTTTATGGGTACTTTTATTATAATTTCTCTTAATGTTTTTTTATTTTTGCTACATTTTATGTTTTTATATTCTAATTTTAAGTCCATTCAATCAAAAACTCAAATTTCTTTATGATATATATATATACTACAAATGATAGGGTAAATCTCAACATGTAAAAAG
>AWWV01010871.1:0-21751 GCA_001974805.1 Corchorus capsularis
GAAAGATAGAGTATATCTTAAATATTTATAACCTTAATATTTAGTAGTGACAAAAATGGTAATAAGATCATTTGATGATTTTTATAAATCTTAATGATATTCAATCAATTTTTTAAATAAGATATCAAGTTCAATGTTTATTTTCCATAAAAAAGTTCAATGTTTTTGAATATAAATAAATAAATAAATACTATAAAGAGATTGCTTCTTGTCTATATTTCGACGTGACTAATTTTCAAATAAAAACAATCCTCCATCAACATTCTTTTAGCAAAATTCAAAATCTAATATGCTCCAAATTAATTAGAAATAGAAAACTATACTATAAAAAGTTCTTATCAACAATCAATAATTATCAAATACTAGTACTAGTTGTAAATCATGTTGATTGACAGCTTTTTTTGGGCATGCTTTGCAGCTATATTATAGTCAGCAATTTTCTAATCAATTAATTACTGCTAATTAATTAATCTAATCTAAGCCCAAATCATGCGCGTTTAAGTCGCGTGCCACTTCCACCGACTCGCGCAACTCTGCCAAAAAAAAAAGTATTTAAGAAAAAAAATTGGGAAAAAATCAAATATGAAAACGACAATACGACGTAGAATTACCAAGTCTTCTCCTCTTCGTTTTCCCTCCTTGCCTCAACCGAAAAAACTTGAGACAAAACATAAAACTTTTTTTTTTTTTTAAAAAATTAATTTCCTATTTGCATTAGGAAAATTCGTCTGGGAAAAAGTCATCCCAATAACCAATCCCTATTTAAACACAATAAAAAGCCACCACATTCTTCACGAGACACGACTTTTTGCTCCATTCTTATATTTTTCCCCCCATTTTCCCGAAAGCAAAAGAAAAAAAAAACTTGCATGCAATTTGAAACTGCCAAACGCGAACTTTCTAGGAAACTGCTCTCTGTTTTCTCCTTTGTATCGATGCGGTTTGGGTTGTTTGGATCCAAGAGTTCGATATTTCCGGTGAATTGGCCGGGTTTTACAATATCTTTTGTTTAGGGTTTCAAGACTAGGAGAAAAGATTTAGGGGTTTCGGATTTGTTCTTTTGTCTGATGTTGATGATGGAAGAAGGAAATTACAATGGTACCGACGGTCTCTTCACATCCGGCGATCCCGCCGCCGATGCTGATTTTGATGATTTCGGTTCTGATGGTCTCTGCATCGATCTGGACACCTTCAATCGCATTCTTGAAGAGGATGATCCCAATCCTCCGCAGGTAGTTATTCGATGCCACTTTTAGGGCTTGGAAGGCCGGAAATTCTGGTGGAATTATACTCTAAGTGTGAAATTTATTGTATAGGTCACCGTAATCAGTTGAAAACCCTTGCTAGTTAACTCATCTGCAGATATTGTGTTATAAGTAACGAGTCAGTGACAGCTTATTTTTAGCTGATTTTAAGAGAAAAGCAACTTTGTGTTGGAATCAAATGATGCAACTTTTTATATTTGAGAACTGTTGAATACTAAATAGTATAGTTGAACAAGGAAGTATTTTGTTGAATTTGCAATTCTAGAATTCAAAGTCATCTTATTGAAATTACTGAAACTGTAATAGACCTTGAGGTACTTTCATTCTTAAACTTTTGATTGTAAAAACTTGTATGCCATGATTTTAGAAGATTGAAGTGGAATTTCATAGCTTCTTTATCGTTCCTGATGGAATTTTAATTTACATTTTTATTCTGTAGTTGGGTAATTGGACTTATTTCTGCCAAATTGCAGAGTAATCAATATGATCCATCCTGTAGAAGTATGTCACAAGGGGACTCAGCTCCTGAATCTATCCAATTTCAGAGTGGTAAATAATCTTGCACGAACATTTTTCTGTATGCCTTTCTTGATAAATGAATTTCTTGTGATTTTTTCTTGTTGTAATTTTTAGGGCTTCAGTTTTCTGAAAATTCGTCTTTCCAAGATGTTTTGAGAGGTAATTCTGACACTTCAGATGCTAGGACAGGGCCTGTTGATGGTTCATTAGATTATCATGGGAAGTTGGAACTCTCTGCACAAAATTGTTCTCCAGTTCAGGCATCCTCTGCTAGTTTTAAAGAGTGGTATTCAACTTGTCAAGGTACTTCTTATACGGAGAGGGTTGGAATGTCTCTGCTTGAGATGCCCAGCTGTAGCACGGCATCTAGCTTTGCTGAGATGGATGGCAACCAGGTGTTAGATCATGGAGATAATTTAAATTTTGATCTTGTGGATGATAAACCTGGTATGCAATTCAAGAATACTGCAGAGGAGTTCAACTACAATGGTATAGTAACCACACTCCAATTAAACTAACAATGTCATTCTATTGTGCATTTGGAAAGTTTTCTGTATATCGTTTCTTAAATGCTATTTACTGTGCCTATATTATAGTGGAAATGCTAATTCTTGTTAGTGAATATTGCAGATGCTATGCACAGCCCTGCTACTGAGAATATAAACCCAATATATGATCATTATGGTGGTTTTCGAGCTAACACCTTGGAAACCCCAGAAGCTTCTGAAAATATGGTAGCTAGGTCCATGGAGTTTCTCTCCTTCGGTGCTGATATGTCTTCACATAACGTTTCTTCTATTGAGTCTACCATCTGTCATGGTTCTGATGTTGTTAGTGACGTTAGTGATCCTTGTTCAATTAGACCTGGTTGCATGAACGGAGATGATGCATATTATACCGATTCCTCATCACAAGTTTTGCCTAGTTCCTCAAATTTTATCTTTGAAGAAAGTATGGAAGGTGAAGTGGTAGAAGTTCAAATGACTGATTTTTTTGATGTAAAGCGACAGTGTTTTGAACATGGAGATAATGGACATGTTTCAAGAGCCTGTGGAAATTTGTCATATGCTAATGATGGGCTTTCTGATGACAAAAGATTGCTGCACCCATCCAATCCTTCTCAACCTTGGCTTTATAACGACAAGCAAACATGTGTGGTGAATGAAGATAATACATCTTTTAACATCTTCTCTCATTCAGCTGAACCTATAGATAAAGCTGACTGGGGAAAGTTAATGAGGAGGAGGGCTGTTGAGGAGGGCTTTAAGCTGTTGTCTGATATTTCACCTCACACATCAAATCTGGAGTTTACTGTTAAGGGCAATGAGGTCCATCACTATTGTCAAGGTTTAAATCTAAATGTTGGTAGTCATTCTTCCTTTGGTGGTGGACATATGGATTTAACTTCATCAGAGCAATATATTCCCAGCTCTTACCCAATAACTTCAACCAAGATGCAGCTAGGTATATTTGGGGATGAAAAGGAGAATAAGTTGATCACTCCAAGGAGCTTGAGTCTTTCAAAAGTCAGCCCTGAATCTACTCACAGCAATTCATCAGATTGCAGATCCCATGTTGATAATGACCCTGATTTATGTATCCTTGAAGACATTAGTCAACCTGCCCGCTTAAATCAATCCTTGGTGCTTGCGAAGAAGACTTCCATATCACCAAATACAACATATAGTAATCCCCTCCATAACTCGGGAGTGGGAGGTGTAAAGAGCAAGGGAAAGGATGAGCGGTTAATTTTTCGGGTTGCATTGCAGGTTAGTGCTGCTTGTCTGATGTTGTATGGCTTTCTGGCTTTTAGCAGTTATGGATGGGAATCTATTAATCTTAAATCTCCTTCAAGCTTAAAATGACATGGTACATTATTGTCTTTAACCCCCAAGAAAGTTAATTAACTCTACGGAGTGTTTAAATATTATATTGCTTTAATGATTTGCTGATCTATTTGAAGGAACCTTGTTGTGATTAATAATTCTTAAACATTGTTATGATGTTTCGATGCATTATTTATGGTCTGGAAGAAGGGGGGACTGCATGGTACATGATGATTGTGATTACTTCTAATATCAAGCTCCATCCAATGCAGTTTTGGCTTTTTGATTAGAGCAGTTTCTTTAGATGGATTATATTTAAAAGGGATTATTCTAACTTATCTCTGATTGGTTTATGTCATATAGAACCAGGGCCTTACTTTTGGCCAACAGACCTTTTGATGAAACATTATGCTGCATAAATTGTTTTAAGCTGTAATAAAAATATCACACAAAAATCTTTAGAGTTTAGATACTCAAAAGACTGTTAAGGTTAATTAAGTTATGTATCAAACGGGTTAAGAGACTAGAGATTTGCATGTGAAAGTGTTTTGGCAGATTGTTTTTGGGCTCCTCTGATACTCCTGTGTGAGTAAAGCATTTACTTTTTGCCTTGCTTCCGAGTTTAATTAGTGCCCCTTCTATATTGGAATTTATATTTAGCATTTAATGGCTGCATGTTGACCTGATTGGGTTTTGGTATGCATTACAGGGTCTGTCTCAGCCATTGTCTGAAGCTACTCCTCCAGATGGTGTTCTGACAGTACCTCTTTTACGACATCAGGTTTGAATTGCTTCCTCTCGTACTTTCTCTTCATGTTTCAGTTTTTTAAGGGTTTAGGGTATGCTGATTTTTTTTTTGTATGTTGATATAGTGGGTATAAAGGTTCTCTTGCATGTTTATTTGTTGGTAGTGTGTATGTTTCTGTATGAAGTCATTTCTAACAGTAAACATGGACAGCGGATTGCTTTGTCATGGATGACCCAGAAGGAGAGAGTTAACTCACACTGTTTGGGAGGCATTCTTGCAGATGATCAGGTTAGTTGCTATATGCTGAGGTTGTCTGATACTAGTTACATTCTTTGTAAATGGTTATAATTATAACAATTTTTTTGCAGGGATTAGGCAAGACTGTATCGACTATTGCGCTTATTCTTAAGGAAAGGGCTCCATCTTCTAGAGCATCTCAAGATATGGAAAAGGTTGAGCCGGAAACGCTAACTTTGGATGATGATGATGATGATGATGGTGATGTAAAGATGAAGCAAGAATCTGATAGCAATGAAGTTATGTCAAATGGTAATTCAAAGGAAAGCTCTTCTCCATCAGGGCAAGCAAAGGGAAGGCCGGCGGCAGGAACTCTCATTGTATGTCCCACTAGTGTACTGCGGCAATGGGCAGAGGAGTTACACAATAAGGTGACCAGCGAAGCTAATCTCTCCGTTCTAGTATACCATGGAAGCAACAGAACAAAGGATCCTTACGAGATAGCAAAGTACGATGTTGTCCTTACTACATATTCAATTGTTAGCATGGAGGTCCCAAAGCAGCCTTGTGTTGATCGAGATGATGATGAGAAAGGGAAATTGGCAGGTGACAATGCTTTATCTATGGACTTTCCTTTAAGCAAGAAAAGGAAATTCCCTCCCAGTTCTAATAAGAAAGGCTTGAAGCATAAGAAGAAAGTGGATGAATCGCTTCTTGATTCTGCTTCTCGGCCTCTTGCAAAAGTTGCATGGTTTAGAGTTGTTCTAGATGAGGCCCAAAGCATAAAAAACCATAGAACTCAAGTTGCTAGGGCCTGTTGGGGCCTTCGTGCGAAACGTAGATGGTGCTTGTCGGGGACTCCAATTCAAAATGCCATCGATGATCTCTATAGCTACTTCAGATTTCTGAAATATGAGCCTTTTTCTGCTTACAAGACATTCTGTAGTTCAATAAAGTTCCCAATCACTAAAAATCCAGCAAAAGGGTATCCAAAACTACAGGCTATCTTGCAGACAATGATGTTACGTCGCACCAAAGGTACAAATGTGCACTTTTAAATTTATTTTAACTTGTCTTCCAGTGAATTGTGGTTCTATTTGGGATGTTCCCTATAAAAGTTGTGTATAGAGTTTCTTTGAGGATGCTATTAGCATCAACTAAATGCAATCGCTTATGTTCTCCTCTTGTTCTTTGCGTAGGTACTTTACTTGATGGGAAACCAATTATTAACTTGCCACCAAAAGTGATTGAAATGAAAAGGGTGGAATTCACAAAGGAGGAACGTGACTTTTACTCCAGACTGGAGAGTGATTCACGAGCTCAATTCAAAGTATGGTTTTTAAGTAACTCTGAGTTTTCATTGCAGAGCTTCTACATTTCTTGTAGCTTTATGGGTTATGTTTAATGATTCTATTAGTTTGTGGTTATATTGCTTTATATGATACATTCTGATTTTCTTTGCTAATTGTGAAATCTTTTTCAGGAGTATGCGAATGCTGGGACTGTCAAGCAGAATTATGTGAATATCTTGTTGATGCTTTTGCGCCTTCGCCAAGCTTGTGATCATCCTCTTCTTGTCAGTGGGTTTGATTCAAATGCTTTGTGGAAATCTTCAATTGAGACTGCAAAGAAGCTTCCTCAGGAGAAGATAACATTTCTTCTGCGTTGTTTAGCATCTTTGGCTCTCTGTGGCATCTGCAATGTATGAATCATTTCATCTTGTTTGTTTAGTTTTTTTTTTGGCCAGATCCTGTTTGTTAAGTTTAATAACTGCTTCTCTTTGGTTGCAAATATTGCCAACAATTTTGCTTGTTCTTTAAGAACTTTCATAATAATGCTTTCATGTCTATATATATGTTTGTAATCGCTTTTGGTCAGTCCTCTTTATTGACATGATTTCTCTATTTAGTTATTCTTGTAGCTTAATCTTTATATTGACATTGGTGCTTTTCTTGTGTAGGATCCACCAGAAGATGCTGTAGTTACTGTTTGTGGTCATGTTTTCTGCAATCAATGCATCTCTCAACATCTTAGTGGTGATGACAACCAGTGTCCCGCCACAAATAATTGCAAAGTTCGAATCAGTGCATCTTCTGTGTTTTCGAGTGCCGCCTTAACCAGTACTCTATCTGGGCAGCCTATTCAGGAAAGTTCCCCTGATTGCCCTGATTCTCAAGTTGATGAGGTACTTGGGCCTCGTGTTGAGGATGGTTGTCATGGTTCTTCCAAAATTAAGGCTGCCCTTGAGGTCCTGAAATCACTAGCCAAACCTCAAGATCATAGATTAAAGAGTAGTGGCTGTCCTGAAGGTTCATCTGATGTCCATTCTGGAGATACACCAAATGGTTCTCCTGATGAGAAAAACATGGTTACAGGTGAAAGTTTGAATGATTCTTCTAAGGTGCTTGGAGAGAAAGCCATAGTGTTTTCCCAGTGGACAAGGATGTTGGATTTATTTGAAGTGGGTCTTAAAAGTTCTTCCATCCAATACAGAAGACTTGATGGAACGATGTCAGTTGCAGCTAGAGATAAAGCAGTGAAGGATTTCAAAACCCTACCTGAGGTTTTAATAGATCTACCTTCTGACCTATTTCATTTTGTATTTCATATGAGTGACTGCAAAACTACTTGTTTAGTGATTCCTATATTCATCTGTGATTTGGCCCCCTTTGCTTGTAGGTGTCTGTGATGATTATGTCATTGAAAGCTGCAAGTCTTGGGCTGAACATGGTTGAAGCCTGCCATGTTCTTCTGCTCGATCTTTGGTGGAACCCCACAACTGAGGACCAGGCAGTTGATAGAGCACATCGAATCGGGCAGACTCGCCAAGTAACTGTTTCACGACTAACTGTGAAAGATACAGTTGAAGATCGCATTTTAGCTCTTCAGGTAAGGTCCCTCTTCTGATATTGGTCTATTGCAGTCCATACACTATGCAGAAATTTGAGCCCATGTCTCAGTCAAGCTGTCAGGATTTAACTAAAGATTAATTTGTGTTTGGTTAAATGTCTGCAGTGAAACTGTTCGATAGCTTTAATAGAACTTCTATGCTTATTTTTGCCGAGAATTTTATCTGTTTCAGCTTGATGCCCTTGCTCATGTAATAAATGTTTGCTTGGTTTTGTTTTTGGTTTATTTTCTAAATATAATTCTTTTACATTATTGAATTAACAGCAAAAGAAGAGAGAGATGGTTGCTTCTGCATTTGGAGAGGATGAAACCGGTGATCGGCAGACTCGCCTCACTGTAGAGGACTTGCAATACTTGTTCATGGCTTGAGTGGCATTTCACTCTTAAAATGGCTGGTAGAATCACAATTCTTAAAATTGGCAGTGGTAGACTTCGAAACTCAGGTGGACGCATTGTTGTTGGGGATGAAAAAATCAGATCCCCAGCTTCTTCTTCCTCCTTTAGAACCATTTTTTGACCTATCCTTCCCCCCGGCGTATAGTGGATGCCATTTTGCTAACCCAAATACCTCTTTTATAGGTTTCTTTGGACATGAGGATCTTTTAACACCATGTGAATAGAATCCTCATGATACATACTCTTAGAAAGAACCAGTTTTTTGTTTCTTTTTCTCTGGTCATTGATAGTTTCTCAACCTTTTATCGCCTCTCGAGTATGTATAGGATTTAGGGCAAATGAGGTTAATACCAAGTAAAGATGATGGAGAAGAGTTAAACGGGTGAATTGTATTAGTCAACAGATGTAAATGATAGGTTCTTTTTTCCAAAAGATACTGGATTCTTTTAGTTGTAGCAAAGCTTCATTGGTAAATTTTCAGGATACAATTTCGCTTGTAGTGCGCATTCTTTCATTCATTTCAATTACTGCTAGTAGTTTATTACATATTGATATTGGAGTTTCCTCTTTCTTTTAATTTGAAGTTTTGAACAAACAACAAATAATATCAATCAACATGAAACTGGATTTATATTTATTCTTTTGTAAATATAAAATGATGAACAATCATCGTAATTTAATTTGCATCATAAACCTAACCAGATTTTGTGTTACATCTTTCATTCAACCAAGACAAAATGTCTCCACGAACAAGTTCAATGTTTTCGTCAGGTTCACCAAACAACAAAGAATGCCACATCCCTTCATAAATCTTTAATGTCTTGTCTTCACTTGCTGCTTCCCTATACAAAGCCCGACTCACTTCCGGATCTGTAACAACATCTGCACTTCCGTGAACGATGAGGAACGAAATTCTTACATCACATAGTTTCTGATTTACATAATCTGTCACTCTCAGAAGTTCAACAACTGTTCCCAACCTTGGCTTCCCTCTGTATCTTAAAGGATTCTTATCTCCCATAATCCTCTTTTCTTCCACTTTAACTGACTTGTGTAAAAGATCTTCAGTGGGTACAATTGCCAAAGTAGGCAAGAATTTTGACATAAATGTCAAAACTTGAGGGATTGGCCATCTGGGTCTTACCTTGTCTGAAATTTTGCACATGGGTGCCACCAAAATCGCTCCTTGGAACCCTTTTGGATCCGCAAAATGGATCAACAAACAAATTGCCCCACCCATTGATTCCCCATAGAGGAAACAAGGTAACCCATTAAAGTTTGGATCTTGCTTGATGAGATTGAAGTAAGAAAGACAATCTTGGACGGCAAGATCGACATTTGGGACATAACATCTTAGGCCTTGAGATCTTCCGTGGCCTTCCATGTCAAGAGCAAAGACAGCAAACCCTTTCTGGGCAAGGAAGATTGGCGTTGACTGGAAAGTCCAGCTCATATCATTTCCATAACCATGGACCCCGAAGATGATGCCGCGTGGATTGCCGGAGATGGGAAGCCATGATCTTGTGAAGAGAGAGAGGCCTCTGGGTGAGGTGTGGTATGATTTCGTGCACTTGATTCCTTGCTGCTTATAGTACTCCTCTTCTGGGATGTCGCCCCAATAGTGAACATCTTCTTCCTGTTCCATCACTCTTGGAAGGAAGAGAAAGAAGACAGATGGGATGGTAAACAAAATGAGATTCTTGCTTGCGTAGAGAGAGTTTGTGGTGACCAACTGGCGACGACTTCTGTATTTAAATGGATTTTTTCTGGATTTGGATTTGGATTTAGTGAAGAAGAAGACTTTTGTTGAATTGGGCTACAATGGCTGATTTGGGCCTGGCCAACTTGGGCTTGTAATTTTGTGGACTGTTCAAGTCTTGCTTGCTACCTACGTTGCTTTGGAGTTTCGGTCCGTTGTTCCAATTTTAGGCGGAAAATTCCATTTGCCTCGACCTCAGGCAGGGAGGCGATGAACTCCGGTGAGAGGAATTACAACCCACAATAACAGCAACCGGAATTGAAATATGGCAGAATTAACAGCAAGGGTAAGTTGTTCCTTGTTTGTTTCCCTAAATTACTCTGCTTTGAAGTTTAAATATGTTTAGCTTTAATCTTAGTGATAATTAAGATGGGTATTATTATTATACTATAATAATTGCATTATTATTGCACTGTTGTGATCAAGTTTTCTTCATGGCTAGATTTGTTTGCTAATTTTTTTAAGTACTAGGTAGAAAAAGGTTTTCCTCCTACCCATAGGCCGGCTGCTGGCTCCATTCCAATGAGAGACCATAAAAAATTTAAGGAACCACGTTTTTGCCTAGTTGATAATTGTTTATAGACCAAAAGCGGGGGCGCAGTAGGGTTTCTTTTCATTTATTTTTGGGGCTTTGTTTCATTATCTTTACCTTATTGATTATTGACATTGAAGTTGTGCCCAACTTGGTCCTTTGACCTTATAATGTGTTACAATTTCCTCCTCTGTTAGGTTTTTATTTAGTATGTTTGGTATACTGATATGTACACTGTAATGTTCTTGTTTAATTCTACAATACAAAAGCATTGATGGAACTTAGGCTCTCTTTCCATATTAGACTCAAGAGTTGCTAGTGGCCCAAATTACACAGTTAGAAACCACTCTGTTTCTTTAAGGGGCAGATTCAGCATATTTAGAGTGTGGATGTTCATATGAATCCTAGAAGAATATTGCTCTAGTCATTAGAAGTAAAAAACAAGGTTAATTTAGTTCATATTTTCCTTTTGGGTTTGTTGGACTGTGGAGAAGGAGAAGAAGGTAGTTAAGGAACAAGTGCAGAATTGGAAGGTAAAAACTTTTAAAACTTTCTTAGTGCGTTATGGTCCTGTTAGGCTGTAAGTGGACTGCTAAGACGGGTTTAATAATTTTATAAGAATATGTTTACTTGCTTGGCAAGGTGGTCAATTATGAACAATCTAAACAGATAGCTTTTAAGAATTTCTATGAACTTTGGGTTTATCCATAATCCATTTCAATGTTAGATAGGTCAAATAAGTGCTTCAAAAGCTCTAATCACTTTTGTTAGTGGTAGTAGAAACCTTCAAAAGCAGAAAGAGGATTCCAAATGAAATTTTTATGCTAGGATCATAGATAGGTATAGGGCTTATTTGTTTGGCCCCTTGTGGCATTTTGTTTTCTAAATTCAGATAAACATCAATTCAGTCAAGAATGGGGGCCTGTGCTGGCCAAAAAGGTTTATCTAGGGAAATTCATCATATAATCTGATTATTGGAGCATATTAGATTAGTCTACTTGATTCAATTTAATAAGTATTGGTTATGCTGTTACATTGATAAGAAGCATTTCAAAGAGTCAACAATTACCAGTTAGTTCAGATTCCCTTCATTTTATACACAGTTATGGGATAAGTTCATCCAGAAAAGCTTTTCAAGTCAGTGTACTCTTGTCAATCTGGTTGTCAATGCACTGTAAATAGCAGCTTGTCACAAGTCTATCTTCTTCTCAGTTAGGTCATCATGAAATTGATAATGCTTGTCTGTGCCCACTAAAATGAAGAACAAACAAAGAAAATTTGCCCCATTTGCATCAACTTTATGGTAAGACAAATTGTGGCAAAAGAATATTAAAAAGAAATTATCAATTACATAATATAGCTGTTCTATAGTTGGTATTTGAATTCAAAGATGAGGCTTATCAGAATCAGATTTTTAATCAATTGGAAATTTATACATAATATGTTCCATATACCATTGTGTCTTCTCATGCTTCAGAATAGTCAGACAACCATTGATTATCAAATGTCACCCACCACCATTTTGTAGGCTCTTTTATATGTAGACCCTAGAGAATATGTCAAAAATATTACATTATTGGCTTGAGCACCTTCTCTACATGATAGAATCATAATCTTGATGTCTTATTAAGCCACTGTTAGTATAGTTTGAATCATGTGAAAAAGGAATAACACTGCAGTGTTGGGCAAACAAGTGCTAATTCTGTTGCTTGAAGTTTAATTAATCTAGGAATGGTGATGATCAGATAAAGACAAACAAGCCTATTTACTTACTTTTAGACTAGGAAAGTAGAGTTGCCTCATTAAGAAAACAAAGGAATTGACATGCATTTTTCTTAAATGGTAATTTGTTGAGAGTTTTCTGGCACAGTTTTATCATGTAGGGACGTAAAGGACTTCCACTCATGAATCAAATTTTGAATAGGTGGCCTTCATCACTTTGAAAGAATCACTTGATATTAAGCCTTTAGGGCATATTTGACATGTGCTAGAGTACTTGTGGTAAAGAGTACTAGTGGTAGACCAGAGCTTTTCCGAAAGCTCTGCCAGATTGAAATATGAAACAATTTCTCATTTTAGTATTTCAGAAGCTCCCATTTGAGTTTTCACCTCTAGAGACTCGAATTTAGATTTTACAGGTCCCAAAGATTGTTTCTTGTAAAGTTCTGAGCGCAATTTCAATATTTTGAAGTACAAAAGTAGCTGTAAAAGTTGAGCCATAACATGCAAATGGCCTCTCTCTTAGTGCGGTCTATCTCAACTTTGCTCAGGCCGTTGACTTGATCATTCCTTAACTTCTAAAGTGCAATGAAAGTTAAAGCGGAAAAGCTTATTGTAGTTCAGATAGTTCAGACTTTTATCTCCAGTGAGAGAAGGTACACCGATCTTTAATATATGATTTTGTCTCCTCAATAATCAGATTTGTTTGACAACTGATGTGGAGCATCACATGATCATTGTAGTGATTGTGCTCATGTGCAATATGCATTTATAAATGGAATTAGTTTAATAAAATATGTTGTCTATAATGAGCTTAGCATAGATCTGCACTTTTCTTTTATGACATTAGTGTCCACATTCTTGATCAGTGGCAGTGGATTAACACCAATGTAATTAACAAAAAGAGATTTGTAAAGTGATTAGGTAGACATCCATTCGGTCAAAATAAAGTTAGGTTGCAACATAGATGAGTCAGAAGTACATGTGGCAGTTTGCTTTTTGGGTGCCATTTCTTGGTGCTAATATGATTGGCTCTCTTAGTTGGGTGGATATTTAGCCATGTTTTACATATTCTGTATCACTACAACAAGTGCAGCAAAAACACATTTAGAGTAAATTTTCTCATATTTAACTATCTAAAGGGAGTATTTGTCATATAAGACTAGTGGGATTGATCAGCATCTCAACTTAGCTAATAAGAGAGCATTGTTTATTTTCATAGTTGCTCTGAAAAAGATTGCATGATGAATGCTTGAGGGACACTTTATGCAGGAATATCTTTGATGCGCCCGTGATGATGATATATATCAGTTACCGTTGGATAAATGGACATCAAATAGAAAAATAAGAGAAAAAGACATAAATAAGTCATACATTGAATACCTTTGAGATGTTCTCATTCTCATTATTCAATGAAATAAAGTTGGGATCCAGGTCATTGTTTCAACAACGCAATTGATGTTCCTTTCATACCTTTCATCACCCTGGAGAGGTTCTTCAGATTCAAGGGTCCCGACGCACAAGGTTCGCCACAAAACTCCATCTTTCAACTTTGTGATGATGAGATGCTTAGAAAACAGTAAGCTTTTTCTTTTTATCTGTAGCTTAGAAGAACCACTATTAGTTGCGAATATATGCCACAATGTCTTTTCATATATACTGGCCAACTTTTTGATAAGATAATTCATTGGCAATAAACCAGTCAATTCTTATGAACATACCACCACGTGCTGTGTTATAGTCTTCATATGATCATAGATGTGAAACCAGTGTAGACTTTGTAACAGTTGATCTGATCACCTTCAAATCATTTAACTAACCATATCTTTAGTTTCAGATAGTGTGGTTAGTCTCATGATTCATGGCATTTAGGACACTCTTATAATTAGGTTATGTAGTTATTAGTACTTGCTTTGCAATATCGGGACAATCACATTGGTGAATAGTTGAGACAAACCATAATGCCTTAAGTATCTCTTTAGTGCAGAATCAATCCAAAGAGAACATATTAGACTTGATTTATTGGTTGCATATGCTGAATTGAAAAAAGCACTCTGTTATGTCATTTATTTACACATATTGCTCCTAATAAACACTTTTGATATACTCTATAATTACAATCTGTTTAAGTGTGTCATATACTCACATGCATGTTAATATTTGACTGTTCATCCCTTGGTTTTGATATTTGAACTTGTTTTGTCTTGTCTCTCTTGGATGGTCGATATTCCTTGATTGATCAGCTTTTTAGTGGAAATATAGCTGATTTTGTTGATCTTTCTGATTAGTTGACTGAGAGGAAAGAAAGATGGGTTAATGCTAAATAGTGTCAGGTGATGATTTATCATCAGTTAAATGTATCAGTTCATTAAACACCAGAGCACAATTATTAAATGTATAGGTCCACTAATCATGTTGCTTTTCTCGATTCAAAAAGTTTATTTTCTAGAAACAAAAAGGAAACATTGAAAAGCATGGAAAACATAACAAAATTCTCACCTTCCCCAGTCAAACTTCTATGTTCAAAGTTTTTCCACACAGTTTGTGTTATCCTATCATTTTGAACTTAACTGTTGGCAGTAGGATAATTGAATCTAGAAAGGATCAATATAAAAAATATATATATCCCCCATGGACATGGTCTGTCTTTTCCTCAATAACCAGAGACTTTGACTGAATGAATATGGATATTTATGAATTACCATATACATGTGCTTTTCTAGATAGAAGCAACCTTAGTGATGCTAAATTGGGCCATTCTTACAAGTTTTAGGATCATTTTGCTGCAATAAACTGAAGAAGTAGTAAAACAGCAATATGCTGCTATATATTGGATTGGAATTCACAACTTGGTTACTTTCAGCTAATGGATGGATTAATTTTAATACAATAAAGATAATCATTGAAGGGATCCCCAACATTAATCAGCATAAGGAAAATGGGAATTATTTATTATATATATGGTGTAGACACTAACTATACAGGCAAGTTTAAATGCATCTTGTCTCTATTACCTGTAAAATCAGCAAATATGAGACAATAAAGGGTAAGTTTGACTAATACTTAGAAAACTATTTGCATATTGACAAAGAAATCTTATCACCTATTCTTTTCCTGTCAAATTTATTTTTTCACTCTTTTAAAATATATCTTTCCTTGTTTATCTTTAATGCTATTTATGGGAATCTTAGACCGTTTAATGACTCAAATAGTCTTTATCACCATTTAATAAAGCCACATATTCCTAAAATTTAGCTTTGCTTTTTTACTTCTTGACAAGAAATTTTGTATGATATATAGTTTTTGTATCCTTGCATCTTGGATCCATGGCAATAAAGCCAAAGTGTGATCACATATTTCTATTGAAAATCCAAGTACTATCTCTCAATCAGAATCCAGCATTTCTATTTTCCTTACTGTGTAACTATTGATAATGATCATGGCTTTGACAAATGATGAGATCATGTGGATTATCTTCAATATAAATTATTGGGGATAAATAATCCACGTATATTGTTCCATGTTACCATTATTCAACAACCCAACAGAGGATCTACCATCCCTATTGTCATGTAAGAAAACTCTAGAAACTGCCTAAAAATCCATGTCAGATGTCATAAAGTAGCCACAACTTATTAAAACCAGGGTCCCACTTAGGATATAGTTTCTTCTGTAGCTTACTATACTTTTGAAACAGTTCATACATTAAAGCAGTATAAATAGATATGTGATCTTCTCAGTAGTCATCGAGCCCTTTGTTCTTCTTGAATTCTGTGTGACTTGTTATTGTCTGTTTCAACATGGCTTTTGGACTGATGAAATTAGCATTTTTCTTTACTTTAGCTTTTGTTTCAACTATATCAGTTGTCAAAGGTAATAGACATTGGCGATGGTGTAGTGAGAAGGGATTGAGCCCCCAGGGAAATGAGGATCATCTCGTTACCAACTTGCCTGGCCAGCCTGCTGTAGACTTCCGCCATTATGCTGGCTATCTCTCTGTGAATGAAAGGAATGGAAGAGCACTTTTTTATTGGTTCTATGAGGCTATGTCTCACCCTGATGAAAAACCATTGGTACTGTGGCTTAATGGAGGTAAGAACAATAATGGGATAAATTTACCTGGTAAAGTGATTGCTGTTCTAGCTACTGCAACTTATTTCTTCTAGAGCCTCAATCTTCTTCACCTCTAAAATGATTGTAATGGAAGTTGCTGACTAGAACAGATTTGATCTATATGGGTAGAAAGTACATTTGTTATCAAAGGTTAGATAATTTCAAAACCTACTCTAAGCCTTTTCGGATTCCAATCTTTTGACTGACAAAAAGAGCTCTTCCTACACATATCTGATGCATATAGGATTAGGAGAGAGAAAAATAATAAAGCTAACCAGAACAGATTCCTTCATTTTTTGAGTGTTGCCTGGTTGTTAGACATACCTTAGGGCCAATAAAACAAACTTTTCTGTTGAATAATTGCTGATATCCTAGGGTATAAGGATATATTATCATTGTCACGTTCTCTCTTAGTGGTGGTCATTGTTTCTCCTCATTTCTACTCGTGGAAAAAAAGGCCTCCTTCCATTATTCAATTTGGATTCTTTAATTTCTTTTTTTATTCTATGTACTCTAGTAACCTGACAAGTTCTTCATGTTTCAGGCCCTGGGTGCTCTTCTGTGGGATATGGAGCAACGCAAGAGATTGGTCCTTTCATAGTGGACACTGAAGGCCGTGGAGTTAAATTTAACAACTTTTCATGGAATAAAGGCATAATAAAGTTCACAACTTGCATATTTTATTAAATTGAATTATATATTTTCTTCTTATCTGTTCATATCATGGTTGTTCATTATTCTTCTTGCATCGACTTCGTCATCATGATCAATATTAAAAATTTGTTATGCACACTTTACTTTTGGGGTAACTCCTGCGAACCTTTTAATGCTGCTTTCTCCATATTCCAATACCATATTAAGAGTTTTTTAATGTCTATGATGATGCAGAAGCCAATATGTTATTCCTAGAATCTCCTATTGGAGTTGGATTTTCATACTCAAATACTTCCAGTGATTATGATAATCTAGGAGATGAGTTTACTGGTAAGTTTGACACAAAACATTCATGCACTTGCAAATTGCTGCTACTGTATCCCATAACATGGTCTGCCAAATTGCATCTTTTTATGTTTCTTTTAACAAGTAGTCTGTCAACTGTGGCCAAAAGTATAACTTAATTAGTTTCACACCACTGTGAGCAAAGAGACGATTTCGAGTTGAAGTTTCCCTCTCTAAATATTATATATCCAGAATACTACTGAAATAATTATATATGCTTCATTAAGGCAACAGAGTTTCGTATATGTGAGCTTCTCTGAATAAATTCTATCATAGGAACTTCTTATCATTATCAGGTTATCAGAAGATAATACTATTTGTAACTAATTTGTGCTTGTTTCTGTTATGAAATATACTCACACCAGCAAATGATGCTTACACTTTTCTGCATAAGTGGTTCCTCAAGTTTCCCTCGTATAGAAATCGAATCTTTTATATAGCCGGGGAGAGCTATGCAGGTATTTTTTTTTTCTTCAATAGTAATAATAATTACTTTTGTTTTTATCTCCAACGGAGTGATTCTCACTTCACTTGTTTCTAACAGGAAAATATGTGCCAGAGCTTGCTGAGCTCATCTATGACAACAACAAGGATCCTTCCCTTCGTATTGAGCTCAAGGGTATTCTGGTATGGTCACTTTGTAATTGGAAACAACAAAAATGAAATCTTTAGTCTAATTATAAGCTCATGATAGTAAATATGTTCCTATTTTTTCGACTAGACTATTGCATATGCTTGATTTACTGTAATTTTCCTTATTGTCAAAACAGTTGGGTAATCCCGAAACACATGATGCTGAGGATTGGAGAGGTCTGGTGGATTATGCTTGGAGCCATGCTGTGGTATCTGATGAAACTCACAAAATAATAAGTGAAAGCTGTGATTTTAACAGCAATGATACATGGAGCAACGAAGATTGTAGTGAAGCTGTGGATGAAGTACTCAAACAGTATAATGAGATTGATATCTACAGTCTATACACTTCAGTCTGCATTGGCGATACTGCAGGTTCAGATGACAGTTCATTTCAAGTCATGTTGAAGAGAACATCCAAGTCCAACATGGTGATCACATTTACTTCATTTCTGTAATTATATTGGCGAAGTTTTTGACATGGTTGTTTCATATATAATGAATATTGTTTGCAATTAACAGATGCCAAGGATTTTGGGTGGTTATGATCCCTGCCTTGATGGTTATGCAAAAGCTTTCTACAATAGACTGGATGTTCAAAAGGCTCTTCATGTTACTGATGGTCACCATACCAGGAACTGGAGCATCTGCAAGTAATGCTTTCTTTATATCTTTTGCTATGATTCATTCTTATGCTGTAATGATGAGAAAAAGCATACTGAATGCTACCTACTATTTTCATGTTATAATGCAGTCAAAAGATATATGATGATTGGAAAGATTCAAAGCCATCAGTTCTTCCCATATACAAAAAGCTTATTGCAGCAGGAGTAAGAATTTGGGTCTACAGGTAATCCCCAGAACAATTTTTCGGATCGGGTTTTTCTTTTTTGTCCTTCTCTCATTGTAAATATTGCTTTTGAGTGTGGTTTAGTGGAGACACGGATGGAAGAGTTCCTGTTCTGTCCACCCGCTACAGCTTAAGCACTTTGGGGCTACCCATCACTAAGGCATGGAGACCATGGTATCACCAGAAACAGGTATTAAATTTAATGATGATAATAATCAAATCAAACTTATGGGAAAAACATTAGAATTATAAGCTTAATTACAGAACTCATGGACATGTTTGTGTCTTAGTCTGAACTGGGATTGTTTTGTTTTGTCCAGGTTAGCGGTTGGTTCCAAGAATATAAAGGACTTACCTTTGCAACATTCAGAGGAGCTGGCCATGCAGTTCCCTGCTTCAAACCAAGCAGTTCACTGGCTTTTTTCTCAGCTTTTCTTCTCGGACAATCCCCACCTTCCGCCCGATAAACTCGATCGAGGAGGGTTTTGGTCTTACTATTTACTATATATAGGTAGCAGAAAACGGCCGTAACAATATATATTGTAGTAAAATAACAAGTTGTAGAGCAAAAATAGCCCCTTTCAACTTTGAGTCTTTTAGCCGTGAGATGAGCAAATACTATAAACAACAAGGCAAATGATGCATATAATGTACTAAATCTGAAGTTTAAGTGACTAGTTTTTACTATAAGGTTTTCCTTCTTTTTCTTTCTTCTTTTGGCATGGATGGTGTTGAGTTCACGTCATAAAGAATGAACAAGAATTGGTGTCAAAATTACCATGTTTTTTTCGTGCATGTGATGGGTTTCTTTTTGTCCAATCAAGCTGGTTAGCCAGTCAAACCACTATTCTTTCTTTTGCATACCATTGGGCTTATTAAATTTTGTTAATCTCTTCATACTTGTACCACAAAGTAGTCTTTTTCTTTGAAGAAATGCTCCCTATCTATGTAACTAGCTAGGTCTACCACATTAATGGCACGAAAAATTTCTTAATCAGTTCCATCTCATAACAATCGAAACGAAAAGAGATGATCAATTTATTCAAGTAATCATCATCTTCAAATCAGATTTTCTTCTATGATCCAAATTCCATAGTGTAGCAACTGTTCTGTCTGTTGCTCGTTCGAGTTAGCAATTGGTCTGGGAGTTGAGAGGCCCATTAATGATCCAGATTTTTATAAACCCAAGGCCCAGAAGTTGGGTCAAATTCAAAGATTTTTTTTTTTGGCGACATTCTTTAAACAGTTCTAGTCTTCCAGAGTTTGTTTTCTTCTTTCAATCTTAAATTCTCAGTTCCGACGGGTATTGTGTCCGAGTGGGGAGTTAAACATAATAATCAAAGCAAAGATTTTATTAATTAAAGGGTGTAAACTACATTAGAATGATTTTAATTATAGGATTTTTTAGGATTCCATTGAAATGATGTCACATGTACATATATTAGTGACAATCAAATTCTAATTTACAACTTCCTTCATCAAATCAATTCTTCAACCCATATTTATTCTTTACCAAACTCAATCTTATCTCTCACTAAATCAAAACTCCTTTGCTTTATATTAATTTACTTTCCGAATTAATTTATAATTTAAATCGAAACAAGATTAGGATGCTTGAAAAGTCAAATCTTTATATTCATTATGGCTGAGATTTGGTTCGATGAATATAGATATTTCAAGGAGTCTTTACACCAAAAATCTTGCAAAACCTGAGCCGGGGCCCTGGAAAGCGTTTTTAGTCATAAACCGTGACAAACGATTTCGAATAAAATTTTGCAAAAATTGATCCGAAAATTTTTTCCTCAATTCTTTCCACAATACCCAGAAAAAATATATAATTCAATCCCGAAAATATTAAAGGGTTTTTAAGCTTCTAATATCGTTGTTCCAAAATTTTTTTTTTCTGAATTAATTTCTAATTAAATAGAAACAAGATTCAGATGCTCGTAAAAACAAATCCTTATATCCAATGTGGCTGACATTTGGTTCGATGAATTAGATATTTCATGGAGCCTTTGCGCTAAAAATAATGCAAAATTGAGCCGGGGCTCTAGAACGCGTTTTTAGCCAAAACCGTGATGGTTAGTACACGTTTTCAGCTAAAAACTGATCCGAAAAGTTTTATCTCAATATTTTGCCACAATACTCAGAAAAAATATATAATTCAATGCCAAAAAGATTAATGGGTTTTTCACGCTTCTAATATTGTTTTTCCATTTTTTTCCGAATCAATTTCTAATTAAATCGAAACAAGATTGGGATGCTCGAAAAAATAAATCTTTATATCCAATATGGCTGAAATTTGGTTCAATGAAAATAGATATTTGAAGGAGTCTTTGCGCCAAAAAATCATACAAATTTGAGCCGAGGCTCCGGAACGCGTTTTTAGCCAAAAACCGTGATGGTTAGTACACCAATTCAGCTAAAAACTGATCCGAAAAGTTTTTTCTCAATTTTTTGCCACAATACTCAGAAAAAATATATAATTCAACACCAAAAAGATTGACAGGCTTTTAACGCTTCTAATATCGTTTTTCCTTTTTTTTCTAATTAATTTCTAATTAAGTCGAAACAAGATTGAAATGCTCAAAAAAAACAAATTATTATCTCCAATATGATTGAGATTTGGTTCAATGAATAAAGATATTTCAAAGAGTCTTTGCGCCAAAAATCATGAAAAATTTAGCCGGGGCTCCGGAACGCATTTTTAGGCAAAAACCGTAATAATTAGTACATGATTATCGGCTAGAAACTGATCCGAAAAGTTTTATCTCAATTTTTTTGTCACAATACTCAGAAAAAATATATAATTTAATGCCAAAAAGATTGATGGGTTTTTCACGCTTCTAATATCGTTTTTCCATTTTTTCCGAATCAATTTCTAATTAAATCGAAACAAGATTGCGATGCTCGAAAAAACAAATCTTTATATCCAATATGGCTGAGATTTGGTTCGATGAAAATAGATATTTCAAGGAGTCTTTGCGCAAAAAATCATGCAAAATTGAGTCGGGGCTCCGGAACGCGGTTTTAGCCAAAAACCGTGATGGGTTAGTACACAATTTCGGCTAAAAACTGATTCGAAAAGTTTTTTCTCAATTTTTTGCCAGAATACTCACAAAAAATATATAATTCAACGCCAAAAAGATTGATGGGCTTTTCACGCTTCTAATATTGTTTTTCCATTTTTTTTATGAATTAAATTCTAATTAAGTCAAAACAAGATTGCGATGCTAAAAAAAAAA
>AWWV01010872.1:0-57437 GCA_001974805.1 Corchorus capsularis
TTTTTTCCGAATTAATTTCTAATTAAATCGAAACAAGATTAGGATGCTCGAAAAAACAAATACTTATATCCAATATGACTGATATTTGCTTCGATGAAAATAGATATTTCAAGGAGTCTTTGCGTCAAAAATCATGTAAAATTGAGTCAGGGCTCCGGAATGCGTTTTTAGCCAAAAATAGAACGTACACGTTTGCGGCTAAAAACTGATCCGAAGAGTTTTATCTCAATTTTTTGCCACAATACTCAGAAAAAATATATAACTTAATGCCAAAAATATTGATGGGCTTTTCACGCTTCTAATATCGTTTTCCCATTTTTTCCGAATTAATTTCTAATTAAATCGAAACAAGATTAGGATGCTCGAAAAAACAAATCCTTATATCCAATATGACTGATATTTGGTTCGATGAAAATAGATATTTCAAGGAGTCTTTGCGACAAAAATCATGCAAAATTGAGCCGGGGCTCCGGAACGCGTTTTTAGCCAAAAACGTAATGGTTAGTACACGATTGCGGCTAAAAACTGATCCGATTTTTCTCAATTTTTTGCCACAATACTCACAAAAAATATATAATTCAACTCCAAAAAGATTGACGGGCTTTTCACGCTTCTAATATTGTTTTCCCATTTTTTCTGAATTAATTTCTAATTAAGTCGAAACAAGATTGAAATGCTCAGAAAAACAAATTATTTTCTCCAATATGATTGAGATTTGGTTCGATGAATATAGATATTTCAAAGAGTTTTTGCGCCAAAAATCATGAAAAATTGAGCCGGGGCTCCGGAACGCGTTTTTAGCCAAAAATCGTGATAGTTAGTACACGATTTCGGCTAAAAATTGATCCGAAAAGTTTTATCTCAATTTTTTTGCCACAATACTCAGAAAAAATATATAATTTAATGCCAAAAAGATTGATGGGCTTTTCACGCTTCTAATATCGTTTTTCCATTTTTCCGAATTAATTTCTAATTAAATCGAAACAAGATTGGGATACTAAAAAAAAATCCTTATATACAATATGGATGAGATTTGGTTCAATGAAAATAGATATTTCAAGGAGTCTTTGCGCCAAAAATCATGCAAAATTGAGCCGGGACTCCGGAACGCGTTTTTAGCCAAAAACCGTGATGGTTAGTACACGATTTCGGCTAAAAACTGATCCGAAGAGTTTTTTCTCAATTTTTTGCCACAATACTCACAAAAAATATATAATTCAACGCCAAAAAGATTGAGGGGCTTTTCACGCTTCTAATATTGTTTTTCTATTTTTTTTTCTGAATTAATTTCTAATTAAGTCGAAACAAGATTGAGATGCTAAAAAAAACAAATTATTATCTCCAATATAGCTGAGATTTGTTTCGATGAATATAGATATACAATATGGCCGAGATTTGGTTCAATGAAAATATATATTTCACGGAGTCTTTGCACCAAAAATCAATCGTTTTTCCATTTTTTTTCCGAATTAATTTCTAATTAAGTCGAAACAAGATTCAGATGCTCGTAAAAACAAATCTTTATATCCATTGTGGCTGACATTTGGTTCGATGAATATATATATTTCATGGAGTCCTTGCATTAAAAATCATGCAAAATTGAGTCAGGGCTCCAGAACGCGTTTTTAGCCAAAAACCGTGATGGTTAGTGCACGATTTCGGCTAAAAACTGAACCGAAAAGTTTTTTCTCAATTTTTTGCCACAATACTCAGAAAAAATATATAATTCAATGCCAAAAAGATTGATGGGTTTTTCACACTTCTAATATCATTTTTCCATTTTCATACGAATTAATTTCTAATTAAATCGAAACAAGATTGAAATGCTCGAAAAAACAAATCCTTATATCCAATATCGCTGAGAATCGGTTCGATGAATATAGATATTTCAAGGAGTCTTTGCGCCAAAATCTTGCAAAATTGAGCCGGGGATCCGGAACGGTTTTTAGCCAAAAACCGTAACAAACGATTTCGAATAAAATTTTGCAAAAACTGATCCGAAAATTTTTTCCTCAATTCTTTCCACAATACCCAGAAAAAAATATATAATTCAACCCGAAAAGATTGAAGGTTTTTCAAGTTTCGAATATCGTTTTTCCAAATTTGTTTCCGAATTAATTTCTAATTAAATCGAAACAAGATTCAGATGCTCGTAAAAACAAATCTTTGTATTCAATGTGGCTGACATTTGGTTTGATCCACGGAGTTTTTGCGCTAAAAATCATGCAAAATTGAGTCGGGGCTCCGAAATGCATTTTTAGCCAAAAATCATGATACGATTTCGGCTAAAAACTGACCCGAAAAGTTCTTTTATCAATTTTTGGCCACAATTCTCAGAAAAAATATATAATTCAACGCCAATAAGATTGACGGGCTTTTCACGCTTCTAATATCATTTTTCCATTTTTTCCCGAATTAATTTTTAATTAAATCGAAATAAGATTCAGATGCTTGTGAAAACAAATACTTAAATCGAATGTGGCTAGGATTTTGTTCGATGAATATAGATATTTCAAGGAGTATTTACGCAAAAAATTGTGCAAAACTGAGCTGGTGCTATAAACTGACTCGGAAATTTTTTTCTTAATTTTTTTGCCATAATCCTCGGAAAAAATATATAAACCAACAATTTTTTTCCCTTGACATAGGAAACTTTAATCTTATCAACCTCATTATAAAACCAATTTTTTTAACCATGTAAAGTGTTAAACTAATTTTTTCCTTAATTTCCATAATTTATTTAAATTAAATAAATATAAATTATAAATAAAAAGTATTTCAAATAATTATGGGGAGTAAATTATTATAATTATGTTTTGTATTTACAATATCTTTACATAATTACCCGAGTTGTTAGCTCAACTGGTAGGTGTACCGTACCTAGTCCATGAGGTCTTGGGTTCAAGTCTCACGGAATGTGAGTTTAGTTTGTAATTTGTTTATTTATGTATTTGGTAGATAGATGGTTTATTTATGGTAGTTTCCTAGTCTGAGTTGATTTCTCATTTAGATGTTTGGGCATATAGAGATTTATTCTGATTGTAATGAGATTTCATATGTACTCACTAAAAAAAAATATATCTTTACATAATTAAAATAAAAAGTTTCATGATTATAAATTATAATACCATAATTAAATATATTATAATCGAAAAATAATTATTAGAAGCAAATTATTTATTACATTTATAATAGATTATTAATATCTTTTCATAATTTAATGAATTTAAATATTAGATTTACAATATCTTTCCATAATTAATAAAAAATTTGAATCATCTCAAAATAATAATAATAAAATTAAATGACTAAAAAGAATACTTCTTAAAAAATACTGAGGGTATTTATGAAATTTTCCAATAAGAATTTTTGAGTTCGTAATTTTATATAGTAGTAAGATAAGATAATATATATTGCTTATTGGGTGTCAATTAAGTGGTTAATTATCTTTCATAATAGGCAATCAATTCATAGGAGTTAATATTTTTGGTCATCAGAGTCCAGGTATAGCCCCAAAACATGTTTTATGTTTGCACCAGCCATGGGTTGTTGTTGTCTAAAACTCTGTTCATGGTCCGAATAACACAACATCTTCCACGAATCCTTGCCACGCTTGGTGTCCCTCCCTTTCATATATTTTGGACCAAGTATATATATTCATGCATATACATATCCTAATCCAATTTCCTTACGTAGTAAGAGTATAAAGCCAAATTAGATTTTCAAAGAATGTAACGTTTTTAATGGGGACACCCCACTTTTAATTCTAAGAAAAAGGTTTTCTATCATCAAATCTCATAGTGACGTTACTAGAATTTTAAAGGGAGGTTAACTATCAAAAGTTCAAAGCGAGGTTACCAAATTTTCATAGGAAACTTACTAGAATTTTATTGTGAGATTACAAAATTTCATAGGGATTACCAGAATTTCAAAGCAAGAGGTTACCAGAATTTTAAACCGTTGTTATCAAAATTTCGTAAGGAAACTATCAAAATTTCATAGGGAAGGGAGGTTACCAAAACTTGTAGTGAGGTTATCAGAATTTCATAGGGAGGTTACTGGAATTTAATAAAAATGTTACTAGATTTTCATAGTGAGGTTGACACATTTTCATAATGAGATTACCAAAATTGTATTTTTAAGTTACCAAAATTTTCATAGTGAGGGTTTCAGAATTGCATAGGGAGGTTACCAAAATTTCATAGGGAAGTTACCAAAATTTCATAGGGAAGTTACCAAAATTTCATAGGGAGGTTATTAGAATAGTACTCATGATCTACACTCAAGAATAGTACTTGTACTTTTTTACCTTAAATTTGCATGTCTTCAAACAACTAAACAATATATTCTTGTATCCAAACACCTAAATATCTCTTATATTTGTACCAAGTACTATTCTTGAGTACATATTATGAGTACTTATAGTCTTTCCAATTCCATTAAAAGGTTACCCGAATTTTATAGTGAGGTTACCAAAATTTTAATTTAGAGGTTACCCGTAGCGTTAACTAAGCTTGTATTTATCTAATTTGGATTAAAATTAGGCCTCAAGTTGAGGCTATATTCAATTACAACTTAGGAATAAAATTTACAATAGTGATTCCTAAAACATCACATCACATCTAATGATAAAATTTACACAAAAACAATTAGGAATGTTGCCCCACTGCTATAACCATAAAATTACCTCGGAACAATCAATAATAATAAATTAAAAGAACAATGCATTCCATGAGCCAATCCAAAATACCAATATATTATATCTCCATCCAATCACAAGACAAATTATTAGAATGGAGTTGTCTTACATTCATCTTCTAAAGAGAATGAATGAGGTTTAGGGCCATAACCATTCCTTAGTGGGAAAACATGCCTTCATGAATGACAATATTCATCAAACACAACATAAATTAATATAAATAGAAAATTACATGAACGAAGCAAAATAAAAAACAAAGTTACTTTGTATTCAAGTCATCAAGTGTACTTCAATGGGGTTACACTTACATGACGCACTCACATTGAACCTTCCCACACTCGAATTAAACCTTCCCTTAACGTAAATTCCGACGGGTAATTGTGTCCGAGTGGAAAGTTGAAACATAATAAATAATAATCACAACAAAGATCTTATTAAAACAGAAGATCATCATTATTACTATTATACATAAAATTGCATGACGCTGCTTATTGTTAATTATACACTTTCTGCCAATTGAGATTGGTTGAATTGATAAGGTTTCGGACCTCTGCTTGTAAGGTTTTGGGTTCAAATCGTGCCAGTGGTCCTCGTTGGTAGGTGATCTGTAAGTAGCACTGTAAGCCCTCCTTGAAACTTGTGGCATGCCCTAATCTTGGACTGAAGCATCCTCTCCTCAGCTAAACTTTTTTTCACAAAAAAGAAAAAATACACTTTTTCTGGCATAAGACAAAATCATCAACTATGGACAATTGGACATATATATGTTGCCAAAAGCTACAACTTCAGCACTTCTCCTTGACAAATCAGGCTGATTTAGGCGAAAGACAATCTAAGATTTGGTATCATAAACATGTTAGGCTTTGCACGCCTAGCAATGGGCAGAGAAGTTTGGTATCCTATGATTTTCCTGCTTTGATATTTCAAAGGCAGAACAATTTTCTGACGAGAAGTTATTGTACTTTGCAATTCCTTCTTTGAACCATAGTCAGGAGGAAGAGGCATTGACAATGGCTTCGATGTTCCCACATCGACAGGAATGTAGATTGCCTTTTGGATGTCTTGAAGCATCTCCGAATTGGAATCGTATCTGTTGCTGGAGTTGAAGAACATTTGAAACACTTTCATGCATGATAAATGAAGATGCCTGGATCCTATAGGCAAATCACTCAATCCATCCATCAGGGAATGTTTGAGTAACTCTTTCCTCTTTTCTTCAAGCAAGTTTCTCACGAAGGCAATTGAGTCATCAATGTCTGCCTCTGGGTTTTCTTTCATATACAGTAACACAGAGTTCATTTTCCCATCTTCCATTTCCTTCTGTAATTTGCAATGCAAGTAATTATATGAATATGTATATATATAGAAGCAAATTACTAACATTGATTAATGAGACATTTTAAAATGTCGGATTATTACCTGGTAGCTTTGTATGTCGTTGAGTAAACGGGGAACAAGCATGACCAATTTGGTTAATGTCTCGTATTCGGCTGCAGGGCTAATTTTGGAATTTGGTAAGCTTGGTTTCAAGAGACATGAAGCTGGAAGAACCAAGGTATGTGCAGCAATGGATGTCATGCCAGTTCCAAGGTATTCATCCATTGATGGAAAGTGTTTACTTCTGCTCCATTTTGCTTCCACAAGCCATGAAGCAAATGTTTCATACCACTATAACAAAATGAAATTGACACTTTAATTACTTGATAACTACTAATTAATTGCATTAATTGCATGTAGGAACAATAATTAGTTGTTTAATTACTTACAATTTGCTGTAGATAACTTGTTATATCAATTCCTTGCTGTTGCAGATGCTTTGCTGCTGTATCTCTGACAAGATCATCAAGGGCAAGAAAAATGGTTTCACCATGGCCACTTAATCCTTGACCATCCCATCTGCAATTCACATTCGAAAAGCAACAGAAACTTGTTAATTATATATTAATTATTAGTATAAGCCATACATAAGGTAGAGTCATTAATCAATTTTAATTAATTACCTTTTAACTGCATCACTAAGGATGTTGAGCTCATTAAGAGAACCTTCCATGTCAAAAAAATCATCTGCAACTGTAATTAAAATAGCACTTTTGGCAACCATGAGTCGAATATCAGAGTCATAAGGCAGTAAAAGGCTGGAAGCGACTGCAAAGTAGCAATACATAGATTTCTCTCGACCAAATCCCATGTCACTAAGACCCCATGTCCACCAACTGTCATATCAAAACAATAGGCTCACAAATCAGCAATTATGATCATTTTCCTCTTTATTAATTCTTGATTTATGAAGCTTTTATGTTATAATAATCTATATACCTTTTCAATTCAGCCATTTCGTTCTTGTAAATTGACTGTCTAAGCTCATAATCCGCCACGGCAAGTCGAACTAACTTTTCATTTGTAAGTCTCGAAACCCTGCTTATACGAAAAAGCTTTAAATGGTTTATATATGTTTCTGATAATTAATGACTTTTTAAGCCTTGATGTTGAGTCTCCATATATATACCTATGGAAGGAAGTTTTTCCTGGCAGCAAAGCATTCATATCGTTCTCTTCAATCCAGGCCCGATGTTCCAAGTGGTCCAGTCGAGCAACCCATGGAAGACTTAGCTCATGCTCGATCTAATTCATGAAACCCAAATTCAAAACATCAAGAATTAAAGTAAAATTTAATGTTCTACATATATACTTCAATCAATGTTAAAGTACAATTTGAATTGAATTTGGGAAGAGATTTGAATATATAATAGTACCATTCTTTGAAGGCTGGAAAATTTGGTGAAGTGGTCAACAACATCTCCTGATTCTTTTGATACAACTTTTTCTAGTAATTTCCTAGAAAATGATCTTGCCTCTTCAAGCTCATACTCTTCAGGAAACATAAGATCTGTGGCTTTGTAAACATTAAGCATTACGCTTGAGAAATATTCATAGTTTTTTTCTATATGATTTCGAACTTCTTCATTGTTCAAGAACCAACAGAAGCTCCCTGCATATGTGGGAAATTTAACACTGATTAGTCAGAGCTTTGAAAATCATAATTAATTAAGAAAAGATCAATTTTTACAATATGATCTCTATACTTCTTTTTGACATAGTGGCCAAAAACTTTTAAAAGGTCATGTAAACGGTAATTAGAAACGTACGAGGCAATATGTTATAACCATGCATCCGAAGGAGCCGAAAAGCTAAAGAACCCTTGTGTAGCTGAGTTGCAATTGAAGTATTATTCCTTGATTTTTCCACTTCTTCTTGGTTCTTGTAATTCCTGTATCCATACATAGTGAAATCAATAATTTTAATCAAAAGAGAAGGAAAAAAAATGAATAATTAAAACGTGTTTGTCAGGTGATAGATGGGGGGGATTTGCAAAAAGTGGCCATGATACATCTTAATCATCGGGTCCAACTTTGCAGATAGAGATGAATAGTAGCTTTTTCAAGCTTGAATGAACAAACATACGACCCAAAAGTTTTTCTTTTTGCAAATTAGTCCCTCATAGTTATAACATTTGAGAAGACGTGATTATAGACAAAAAGTATTTTCATTATATTACACGTACCGGTACACATGAGCCAGAATGTCTTGAATTTGTGGGGTAAAATGTTCAGCCAACCCCAACCTTAAAATTTGATTTGCCAAGCCAAGCTTTATTAGCTCTTCATCCATTGGATATGTCGGTGGAACTACAATTCACAAGTGATCGATCACTTAAATTAATTTGATGATTAAAGCTTTAAGCTATAGATTTTGAATACTCACCATGAAAAAAAAAAAAGAGGCTAAATGTTTGAATAAGGGCCCAATTGTTTGTGAAAATACCAAATTTAAGGTCTATCGTTAAAAAAGTTCAAATCAGGTCTCAATGTTACAAAATCAACTCAATTAAGGGTTTTTTGTCAACGTTAGATGATGATATATGAGTTCTTAATGAAGCCTATAAAATTGACGGCATGCCTTTAATTGAGCTGATTTTGCAAGGTTAAGTCATGATTTGAGGTATTTTTTTTTCACAATAAGGCCTAAGTTGAGCATTTTTGCGAATATTATAAGTCCTAATTAAATGAGCAATTCCTAAAAACAGATGACAAATTAACTGTCGGCTACCTACCTCCATGAACACATCTTCGAACTAGAGATTTCAGGTAAGCTAAACATTCCATGTTCCCAGTAGCCATGAAGGCACGTGCAGTTGCAGAAGGTGATCGGAATAAGGAACCTTCATTACTTAAGTGCATGGTTATGGCTTCTTCATTAACGGTATAGATCGAAGGCAAAGCTTCCAAGTATGATAATAGAGGAGGATATGAAGCATCATCATCAGCAAGTTCCTCACTACAAAAAAAAGTTTTGAAATTATAATTGATGAATGAATAATTTTACAGTTAATATTTCATGTTTCAGACAAATTAATTACGTTTCAAAGATCTCTTGTCGTCGAAAGAATATGTCCATCAACAACCCTTTTATATGGTTGGGAAAGTCAAGCTCTAGGCCATTTTTACGTGCAAGTTCAATCATTCCAGGGAAAACAATGGCAAACCAACGAGGGCACTGGTTGTGGTAATTTCCTCCTTGGAACTTCTCGGTGTTTGCTTCAATAAAATCCAGCCCTGAAATATTAATGCAGCAATTACATAACAATTGGAATAATATATATATATAGTTTCATTACTTTTAACGTAAATTTTGGTACCTTTCTCAGCAATTTCTGTCCCAACATTCCATTTTTTGAGTGCAATTAGGCAAGCCAGAGTTGCAGGAAGAGATTCGATGGTGGGATTTCCATGGGCGTCGCACTCTCCCCAGTAACCATCTTTTGCCTGGTTATGGAGCACCCAATCCAAGCAATCTTTGAACATGGGTTGGTTAATGTCGTCATCCGAAGGAATCATGGCTAACCAGGCAGTGTCATAAGCAGAGGGTGAAACAAATGAATAAAGATCAATGTTGCCCGAAAACATCTCTTCCTTAATCTCTTTAACTAAAGCTTGAATTGAATCAAGATTCGAAAGTTCCATTGCACAAAACTAAAGAAGAGAAACTAAAATTAAGCAACTCGAATCCGAAGCTAGCTAGTTGGGAAGTGGTTATTTTACTTGTTTGGGCAATCAATTTATAGGAATTAATTTCAATTTAGATTGGTCATCAAATTGAAAATGTAATCTTTACGTGTTTAACGTTTGCGGCCAGCCATGAGGTGTTGTCTCAACTCTCTATTCATGGTGCGAACACAATAAATCTTCTACGACCCCTTGCCACGTTTGGTGTCCCTTTCATATATTTTGGACCACGTACGTATCTAATCTTCATGCATATATACATATATATCCAAAGAATTCAATTAATTTCCTCATGCAGTAAGTAGTAAAAAGCCAAATTAGATTTTTCCAAAAAAAGAAAACACATTTTTAACGGGCCCGGGACGCTTCTAATTTTAAGAAAAATTCTTTTTATAGTAGTTTTTAATTTTAAAAAGAAAAATGGGTCTTTAATGATTTTTTTTAAATGATTTTTTTAAAAAAATTAAGAACATATACGTACGTAATTGCGTCATGGGGTTTTTGCTAGGCATGTAGCATTACTAGCTAAACTATATATTATGTCATAGGTTTATGACAATTTTCCTCCCTAAACTTTCACAATATGGACATTATCCCCCTTTAAATAATTAATTTTGAACTTTCACCCACTAAATTATCAAAATGGAGACAATTTACTCCCGGTATTAGAAATTGCTAATGTGGCCCAAAAATTATTGACGTGGCATAATTCTTGCGGAATAATTGTCCTGACCCGATTTTGATCGTTTAGGGGTGAAAGTTCCAAATTAAAGGTTTTAAGAGAAAATTGTCTCGATTTTGATAGTTTATGCACTGAAAGTTCCAAATTAAAAGTTTAGGGGGGAAATGGGCATTCTGCCCATATTAGTCATTAACTCATTATTATCCTATCCATTAAGATTGTACAAATTAAGGTTCAAATGGATTAATACACCATATATATTGTATATTTTGTACTAAAAGAAATACCACACTATATACTATATGGTATATTTCAACATTTACAAGTTGATGATGACATAAATTTTAATGTGCTTGCATCATCGAATCAATAATATATATATATATATATAATATGATCATTATAAATATAAGTGGAGACCTTTTTTTTTTTTGGTACATATATAAGTGGATACCTTAATTTCATAGAATATATAAAGCCACTAAATATTCACGTACCCATAACCAGATATTTTCCCGCATTCAACTCCTAGCCAATTAATATGTGAGGAAATGAGTTCTTACTCCTAAAGGCCACTCCACATCTTGAGAGAGACATTCTACTAACTTTTTGTTTGACAATAAAAACATGAGTACTTAATAAATGTATTTTGAATTTTCAAAAATTAAGAATAAGCTGAAGTTTTTTAATTCAATTTAAAAAGCCAAGATTCAATTGTTAAGTTCAATCGACTAATACTAGTATTATAGAGACCTATTTGAATTAAATTTGACATAAAAAAATAGCAATAGAGATGAAATATCCAAAACCAATTATAAACATATTCATGCACGGGAGGTGAATGATTCAGGTTAGGCCATGATCATCACTGTATTAATTGTACGAGTAATTTTGAACCTCAAAAACGAAAATGAAAGAAGAAAATTCTTACATAGACTTTTGTGATCTTGTATACGAAGTTCAACAGAAAACAACAGTACTTTTCGTGGTCGATTTGTCTTTTTCAACATTAACTTATGTATAATATAGTACTAAATAGTAAATACTATAATTATAGTCAACTTAGAGAAAAATCTCATGAAATTTAGTCTACAAAGTCATGAAAAACGCAGTAGCCATGTCGCATATCTTGTCAGCAAGCAGCATGAAACACGTTGTATACCCATGGTACTTTGACCTAATATTAAAAGGCATAAATACCACTTTCCATCCTTAAATTTGTACGAATTGCCACTTTGCCCCTAACTTTTTTATTTTGACCAAAACGCACCCTAAAGTTTTATTTCTGTGCCACTTTGCACCCTCTACCCGGTAGGACAAAACAAATCGATCGCGGCGTCCAACGTGGCATGCCACGTGGACAAAAATTGGCACGTGGCATGTATCCTTTTGTGCACGTGGCATGTCACGTGCCATTTTCTGAAACATGTGGCATGCCACGTGTCACTTTTTGGTACACGTTGCGTGACATGTGTCACTTTTTGATACATGTGGCACGACTTTTTGGTACATGTGGCATGCCACATGCCACTTTTTGGTACACGTGGCGTTCCACGTCGGATACTGTGATAGAATCGTTTGTCCTACCATGACGGAGGGTGCAAAGTGGCATAAAAATAAAACTTTAGGGTGCATTTTGGTCAAAATAAAAAAGTTAGAGGCAAAGTGACAGTCCGTACAAACTTAAGGGTGCAAAGTGGCATTTATGCCAATATTAAAATATACTTCGGATTTTGCTTCTTCGTGATCTCTGGGCTTTGCTATATACGGAAGAAATAGATGAATATATATGAAGATTTTTTAAAAAAAAAAAAACATGCATTTAATCTTATTAACGATTTATAGCTAGTAATCCTGCTGATTGAAAGTTATTTGGTTCAGGCTTTGATAATTCTTCTCCTTTATTTTGATATGTTAGATCATGAGAGGCAAAGTTTTGACAGGGCAAAGTTCTGTGGAGAGGGCAGCATGGGTCAAATTCATGAATACAAATTAACGCTTCATAAATTTCCATAAAAAGAAAAAAGCAATAAAGGGGAAAACGATAAATGTTTCTTTAAGATTGTTACATAATCCCACACTATAACCACTAATACTCTATCGCAATGTGGCACAATTATTATAATCATAATTACACTACAACAAAGGCAAATCAAGAACTATATAGCTTGAGTTGTGATTATGTAACAAACTGAAATTTGGTAAACCCAAACTGCAAACACATAATACAATGGCAAATCAAGAACTATATAGCTTGATTTGTGAAATTTCATAATAATTAGAAGCTGCGCAGGTCTATCAGAGAGTGAGAGTTATTGGTCATTTGATTTTCCTTCTTCTGAGGCAATGGCATAATTGGTTTTAAGGTAATTCCAACATTCAGAGGAATGTAGATTGCCTTTTGGATGTCTTGAATCATGTCGGTGGTGGAATCATATCTGTTGCGGGAGTAAAAGAACATCTGAAACACTTTAGCTACTGATAAATGAAGTTGCTTGCATGGTTTGGGAAAATCCCTGACCCCATTCATTAAAACATGTTGGAGCAATTCCCCCCACTTCTTTTCAACTATGTCTCTCACATGGGCAGTTGAACCTTCAATTCATGCCCCTGGATTTTCTCTCAGATATAGTAAAACATAGTTCATTTTCCCCTCTTCTTGTTCCTTCTGTAATTGTATATATAGATTTCACAACATAAACAATTATAAGTAAATTTATGTTCCTTAGACATCAAGTAAATACAGAAGTGAACCTAAAGATTAACGTCTACCTGATAGCTCTGTATGTCATTCGCTAAACGAGGTATAACCATGAGCAATTGGGTGATTTTCTCGTATTCGCTTGCCTTGATTTCCCAATCTTTTAAGCTAGGGTTCATAAGAAATGAAGCTGGAAGAACTAAGGTATGTGCAGCAATTGAAATCATTCCAATTCCAAGGTATTCACCCATTGATGGTAGAAATCCACCCTTGCTCCACTTTGCTTCCATATGCCATGCACCAAATGTTTCATACCACTTGAAAAAAAGGAACAAGAAATTGAAATGAAACAATCAATTAGGTTTCCTGTTACATTGATGATTTATATAAATTTAACCAATTAGTATATGTTAATTAATCAAACTTACAATCTGCTGCAGGAAATTTGTAATATCAGTCCCCTGCTGTTGGAGAACTTTTGCTACAATTTCTTTAACAAGATCATCAAGGGCATCAAAAATGGTCTAACTATGGCCACTCAATCCATTACCATCCCATCTATTTCCAATTTCATCATATTGTTAATGAAAATTAAAGATCGAAAATCGACGCATTAGCATAAACTTAATTTAGATCAATAATTAATTACCTTTTAATTGCATCAGTGAGTGTGTTCAACTCATCTAATGAACCTTCCATATCATAAAAATCATCAGCAACTGTTATGACCACAGCACTTTTTGTAATTATCTTCCTTATATCAGAGTCATATGGTAATGGAATGCTGAAGGCAATTGCAAAGTAACAATATGAAGTTTTCTCTCGACCAAAACCCATATCGCTTAGACCCTTGCTCTTTGTCCACCTTTATGAAAATTATTAATTACCCAAATTGAAATCATTAAGAACAAATATAAAATTATAAATTAAGATTAATTAAGAGAAGAATATATACATTTTGACTTCCTCCAACTCAGTCCTGTATATTGACTGTCGAAACTCATAATCTGCAACTGCAAGATGAATTAGCTTCTCATTTAAAAGGGGGGACAACCTGCGGCCAACATGTTTGATAGTTAAACATTTTTGTTTTTACAAAAGTCAATTATAGTGTTTTGGCTATAAATTAATGTCACAAATTTACCAACCTGTTAAAGGAGGCCTTGCTTGCCCACAAAATGTTATTATTTTTCTCTTCAATCCACATTTTATATGTTCCAAATGATCCAATCGGCATGAAACCGGTAGAGGGTCTGGTCGATGGTTCGATCGGTCCGACCGGTTCGACTGCCGATCTGGTTTTATTGAGAAGATTAAGACCAAAAAAATAATTTCATATATAATAAATATTAATTGTTGCATAACAATGACATAAAAAACATTAGTTTATACATTTTTTACTATGTTATGGGTTCAAATCCCACTACCAACAAATCTTTTACAAAATTTATAATTTTAAATCTAGTCAACATGTTCAGAACCGATCAAAATCGATCCAGTTATCTGGTCCAATCGATGATTGAACCGATCAAAACCGATTGTTACTTTATTGACTAACTGGAAAATAGACATGCTATCCGGACTAGATAGGCCTCCGATACCCGGTTAAATCGGTCGATCTGGTCCGGTTTCAAAAACCATGCTAACAGCACTATTATAAATATAACCACTCATACCCTATTATAACCACTAATAGGTGGCACAATTATAACAACTAATATCCTACTGTAATAAATATCATGGATTTGGAGACTTATCTTTTTAACATTTATTTATGTTGCGGGCGCCAAGTCGACTACCGGATGACGATGGGAGGAGCTCTGGTGCAGACCTGAAATCACTAAAGAGAGCGTCGAGAGTGGCGGGGCTGAGTCCCCGTCCGATACTTAAGTCAGAGATTCAGATCTAGGGTTTTGAGTAAGTGTAAGTGACTAGAGAGTGTAACATACCTCAACCTTTAGAGTTGTGGGTATATATATAGGACCTGCTTGTACAGGTCATACGCTTGAAGTCACGTGTGGAGTATCAGCTGGCTGGCTTTGGGCCTTGGAGCTGATTAGGTCGGATGGTCAGGTGGCCTTTGGGCTCTTGGGGTAACGTGTGTCAATCGGCAAGGACTTGCTCTTTTGGACCTTCGGTCTCTTAAGAGGCTATGTGAAGCAATTGTGTTATGCTCGACAATTTATATATTGGAGGTGGGGCTAAACTTGGCTATATGTCAGTGGTAAGATTGGGTGACAAACTCTAGTAGGGAGAAAAAGAATTATTGTTTTTTTTCCTAAGGTAATTACAGTCCATGATCACATAATTTCAATATTTATTTTTTAAAAAATCTGCATATGAAATATTGAGCTATATTAGATCCAATATTATTAATGAATATATCTATATGATTGAGGATTATGCGGAATTTTTAAAGTCAAATCAGAACATTAGAGAAATATGAGCATAAAGAATTATCCTTCCATAACATATCAAAGACAAAGAGTTTGCATAGTCTTTCAAAAATAAAAAAAAAGTTTGCATATAGGATTTTAGAATGAATATGTGATTATGGGTGATTTAGCCTCCAGTCCATATATAGGATCATCATTCGACTTTTGGACGACAGCAATCATTTTTCTCCATTTCTAGCAACAGTAATTTATTACAAGCATGAAACAACAACAAAAGTAAACTAATATTTATATGAACTGAACTAAAAGCAACGACAAACTGAAATTTGGTAAACGCAAACTGCAAACATATATTACAATGGCAAATCAAGAATTACATAGCTTGATTTGTGAAATTCCATAATTAGAAGCTGCGCAGCCCTATCAGAGAGTGAGAGTTATTGGTCATTTGATTTTCCTTCTTGTGAGGCAATGGCATAATTGGTTTTAAGCTAATTCCAACATTTAGAGGAATGTAGATTGCCTTTTGGATGTCTTGAATCATGTCGGTGGTGGAATCATATCTGTTGCGGGAGTAAAAGAACATCTGAAACACTTTGGCTACTGATAAATGAAGTTGCTTGCATGGTTTGGGAAAATCCCTGACCCCATTCATTAAAACATGTTGGAGCAATTCCCCCCACTTCTTTTCAACTATGTCTCTCACATGGGCAGTTGAACCTTCAATTCCTGCCCCTGGATTTTCTCTCAGATACAGTAAAACATAGTTCATTTTCCCTTCTTCTTGTTCCTTCTGTAAATGTATAAACATCAACTTATCAATAACTTTCTTTTCAGACAGAAATGAATCTATAAATTCTTCAATGTCTCATTTCTAACCTGATAGCTCTGTATGTCATTGGCTAAACGAGGTATAACCATGAGCAATTGGGTGATTTTCTCGTATTCGCTTGCCTTGATTTCCCAATCTTTTAAGCTAGGGTTTATAAGGAATGAAGCTGGAAGAACTAAGGTATGTGCAGCAATTGAAATCATTCCAGTTCCAAGGTATTCACCCATTGATGGAAGAATTCCACCCTTGCTCCACTTTGCTTCCATATGCCATGAACCAAATGTTTCATACCACTTGAAAAAAGGAACAAGAAATTGAAATGAAACAATCAATTAGGTTTCCTGTTACATTGATGATTCATATAAATCTTATAACCAATTAGTATATATTATAATTAATCAAACTTACAATCTGCTGCAGGAAATTTGTTATATCAGTCCCCTGCTGTTGAAGAACTATTGCTACAATTTCTCTAACAAGATCATCAAGGGCATCAAAAATGGTCTGACTATGGCCACTCAATCCATTACCATCCCATCTATTTCCAATTTCATCATATTGTTAATGAAAAATTAAAGATCGAGAATTGACCCATTAGCATAAACTTAATTTAGTTCTATAATTACCTACTGACTGCATCAGTGAGAGTGTTCAACTCATCTAATGAACCTTCCATATCATAAAAATCATCAGCAACTGTTATCACCACAGCACTTTTTGTAATTATCTTCCTTATTTCAGAATCATATGGTAATAGAATGCTGGACGCAATTGCAAAGTAACAATATGTAGTTTTCTCTCGACCAAAACCTATATCGCTTAGACCCTTGCTCCTTGTCCACCTATATGGAAATTAATTACCCAAATTGAAATCATTAAGATTATAATTACTAAAGCTAATCTTCTTTATATATATAAGAAGAAGAAGAAGAATACCTTTTGACTTCCTCCAACTCAGTCCTGTATATTGACTGTCGAAACTCATAATCTGCCACTGCAAGATGAATTAGCTTCTCATTTAAAAGGGGGGACAACCTGCGGCCAACATGTTTGATAGTTAAACCTTTTTGTTTTAACAAAAGTCAATTATAGTGTTGTGGCTATAAATTAATGTAAAAAATTTACCAACCTGTTGAAGGAGGCCTTGCCTGCCCACAAAATGTTATTATTTTTCTCTTCAATCCACATTCTATGTTCCGAATGATCCAATCGAGCTACCCAAGGAAATCCCAGTTCATGCTCAATCTACAGGAAATTCCCGAACAAATTGAGTAAATTATATAAATTTATTCATTCAAATTAGTAAGTTTTTATGTACGTAAAACTCAATTACTACCATCTTCTTAAGGTTGATTGGCCTAAAATTGTATTTATTGTCTCTAGTATCTGTATTTCCCTCGAATAACACTTTCTCTAGCATTTTCCGGGAAAATGATCTAGCCTCCTTGAGTTCATACTCTCCTGGAAACATAAAATCTGTGGCTCTGTAAACATCTAGCATTGTACTTGAAAAGGATTCATAATTATCTTCTATATGAGCTCCAACTTCTTTGTTCAAGAACCAACAGAAATGCCCTGCATTTGAAACACATCAATCATATTCCATAATTAATAATTGCAGGAAATGATTAATATAAAATGGAAAAGGCAAGCAGATTTCATCAATTGAACCATACAAGGCGAAACGGTATAGCCATGCATGCGAAGAAGCCGAAATGCTAAAGAGTCTTTTTGCAGTTGAGTTGCAACCACTTGCTTATTAATGCTTGATTTTGCCACCGACTCTTGGCTTTTGTAATCCCTGTAAAAAGATTGAAAATGATGGCTCTGTTATGTTAAACAAAAGAGTTAGGAAAACTGGGTTAGCTTTGATTTTGAAATATACCGGTAAATTTGGGCCAAATTGGCTTCAATCTCCTCTGTAAAATGGTCAGCTAACCCCAATTTATGTAGTTGATTAACCACACAAAGCTTAATTAGCCCTTCATCCATGGGATAACTTGGTGGAACTGCGTAATTAAAAAGTTAACAGTAATATTAATATGATCCCGAAATTTGGGAGGCAATATGGAATTTGAAGCTAATTAATTAAGCTGGCTGACCTCCATTATTGGCACATTTTCCTACTAAAGATTGCAAATAAGCTAAACATTCTTCGTTTCCAGTAGCCATGAAAGCACGTGCAGTTGCAGCAGGGGATTGAAACAGAGAGCCATCGCCACTCAAATTCATGGTTATGTCTTCTTCACTAATTTCATATGATGAAGGCAGAGCTTCAAGATATGATAACAATGGAGGACATTTACTACTGTCAACAAGTTCCTCGCTACAAAAGAAAAAATGAATTTAACATCAATAACCAAATTGATTCATGCTTTTGAAGATTTCAAGATGATTAATGCAATTTGAGAGCAGGCAATTATAAGTACGTTTCAAGGATCCTCTGGCGTTGGTAGAAAATGTCTGATAAAAGTCCATTTAATTTGGAAGGGAAAGCAAGCTGAAGCTTAGCTTTACGAGCAAGTTCAATCATTCCAGGGAAAATAATGGTGAACCAACGAGGAAATTGTCCTTGAGTTACTCCAAATCCAAGGAGCTTCTCCAAGTTTCTGTGAACGAAATCCAACCCTGCAGAAAGTTTACCAAATTTAGAATAAAGTCCCTTATAATTGGGCATAATGCCCATTTCTCACCCTAAACTTCTATACAAATTAAATGGACATTTTTCCACCTTAACTTTTAATTTGAAAACTTCATCATTTAAACTATTAAAATCGGGACAATTTCTCCTTTTAACTTTTAATTTGGAACTTATACACCGTAAACTATCAAACTTTGGATAATTTTTGGGCCATTTCGGTAATTTTTGACATGCAGGGAAAAGTTATCCCGATATTGATAGTTTACGAGGTGAAAGTTCCAAATTAAAAGTTCAATGGGTAAAATGTCCATATTGTGAAAGTTTAGAGGAGAAAAATTGTCATTCAGCCCTTATAATTGTAAACCTGTAAATCACTACGTGCATGGCAAGTGTAATTCAGAACATTTTTGGCATGCACGAAAATGATAAAAATCAGAGCAGACAAGTTTTAATAAGTGGGGCTGCATTAATGCTGTAAAAGGCTTGGATGCTAGCCATGCAACACGTGAAAATGTGTCGGCCTGTCCCATTTTTACATTATTTCGTGTTTCAATCATGTCCATCAAACACTGTCACGTTTTCAATACCTATAAATTTCATAAAAATGGGGTAGACAAATGAAATCCGAATGTCATAGAACATTGATGAGAAAATTTAGAAGTTTACCTCGTTTGATGTTGTTAATGCCAAGATGCCATTTTTGGAGTGCAATAACACAAGCCAAAGTAGCAGGAAGAGACTCAATGGTGGGGTTGCCATGGGCGTCGCATTCTCCCCAAAACCCTTCTTCTGTCTGGTTATTGAGCACCCAGTTCAAGCAATCCTTGAACATGCACGAAAATGGCTGGTTGGAATCTGCGACAACCATTGCCAACCAAGCAGTGTCGTAAGCAGATGTGGCAACAAATGAGTAAGGATTAATGTCGATGTCCAACATCGACACCTCTTCCTTAATCTCTTTAACTAATGCTTCAACAGAACCGTGCAAGGATTCCATGTTAATTTCTTAACCTTAAAAAAGCTAAAACAGAACCAAAGTTTAAGAAAAAGAGAGTAAAAATGGGAAGAAGCAATTTCTCTTATGTGAGTGATATAATGCATGTCTGATCAGATTTATATACAAGTCCCTTCTTAGGCCTTAACAAATTAAACATCTTTTACTTAGAAAACGATATATAATTAGTCCCATGAAAAATGTGTGGTTTGTATGTTTTGTTGAATTAGAGAACAATAGGTCCGCGACGGGGCCCATCAAAGTTCACACTCCCGGCCAAATTTTTTTTAGCCGATGTATAGTTTGGGATGAACTTAATTATTGCACGCAAGTGTTATAAAATTGAAAAAAATAAGAGAGTTTCGTAATTAGACCTGTTCAAGGGTCGGGTTACCCGCTCAAGCCCGTAAGTCCGTCCGATATTTGAGAGGGTTTGGACAAAAGCTTGAAGTCCATTGGACGGGCTTGGACAAAATTTTAAGGCCCGTCAACAAAATGAGCCGGGCTTGGTCTTAGCCATAAAAGCCCGGCCCGAGCCCGACCCGACCCGTATACTTAAATAATTAGAATTTTTATTTGTTTTTAATTAGATTGACTAGTTAAAATATTTATTAGATGTATAAATTAATTATTTTGATAAAAATTATATATGTTAATTAAACTTTACTATCTTAGATATAATATATATTACTTTTTTTGAGTAAATATAATATATATTACTAAATAAATAATAAATATATTTTAAATATTAAATAATGAGTTTAAAATAAATAAATAATATAGATTTAATTACTAAACGGGTGGGCTTGGACGGGTCTTGGACCAAATTTTTTTTTAATTGGGCGGGTTTGGGCTTAAGCTTAGACCCGTTTAGTCGAGCCGGGCGGGGCCGGGCTTGGACAAGCCTTATAGCTATAAATCAAAGTTTGGGCCCGACCCGACCCGGCCCATGAACACCTCTATTTGTAACCCCATGTCATAGAGCCAAAATAAGGATGAAATCACTTATCCTCATTTTTGTGTCATATTCTATGCCACATCCACCAAATTATGATGCATGTCCCTTGTATTATACTTTATTTGTTTTCAAGTTTTAACAAATAATAATAATAACATTAATAGAAGAAAATAAAATAAAATTTCCATTTAAACAGTTAGTTCTAAACATTAATATATTCTCATAGGGTTTTAGAATGAAAATATATAATTTAATTTGTTTTGTTAAAAAAATAAAATTTAATTTAACTAGGCAAATAGGATATAACATTAAAAATTGAAAAAGCACATGTGATGAGGCACAAATTCGAAAAAAAAAAATGAGGAATTCGTTGCGTTGGCCTATTTTTTGCTTTCAAATTAAGCAGCCCCAAGCTAAAATGAGAAAATAATTATTATTTCTTCCGTTCCACTTTGAATGGCCACTTTGTGTTTGGCATAAAGTTTTAGGAAAATTGATATGTGTGTATCACTTTACCTTGTTTGCCCTTGAATTTGATATGGAAGTGATGGATCCCATTTAAAAGTTGGGTTTATGATGAGAGTAAAGAGAGAAATATGTTTTCCATTTTGGGAAAGTAGATATTAATTTGAGACATCCCAAAATGGAAATGTAATCTTTCAAAGTGGAACGGAGGGACTAGTATTTCCAAACTCTTTTATGACTTCATTTTTATTGGCTTAATGGGCAAAAAGACCCCTGAACTTACACCGAACCGTCAAATAAGCCCCTGAACTATTATTTCGGCCAAATAAGCCCCTGAACTCTTAAAAAAGGCCAAATAAGCCCTGTTGCCAAGGCTAAATGCTCAAATAAGGACTAAACGTTTTAAGATTTTCTCAAATAAGGATCAAAATACACAATTCCAACAAATTCGAACACATACTTAGCAAATTTTTACAAATTAGGGAATCCTTAAATGAAAACCAATGCTTCTCATACATATACGTTAAATTTGATAAAAAAATGATATTATCATGTTAATTAAAAATCAAACCCTATTAATCAAAATAAATTCATTAAACGTAATATGATATAAAATTATCGTGTGATTTTCAATTTATATATCCCCCACACATTAGTATTAACTTATATTGTATCCAATTTGTAAAAAAATATTAAGTATGTTTTCTAATTTGTTGAAATTGTGTATTTTGATCCCTATTTGAGAAAATCTTAAAACGTTTAGTCCTTATTTGAGCATTTAGCCTTGGCAACAGGGCTTATTTGGCATGTTTTTAAGAGTTCATGGGCTTATTTGACTCAAATAATAGTTCAGGGGCTTATTTGACGATTCAGTGTAAGTTCAGGGGCCTTTTTGCCCATTAAGCCCATTTTTATTAATTGGCAGAGCAAAAATTCTTGGATAAGACCATTTAAGCTCCAATTCCATTTGCCTTCATTCCAATTTCCAAACAATTTTATGGCTTTATTGTTACTTATTCTATCTTAATCGATTTAATGCTTAAATTTTATTTTTTTATTTTTTTCTATTTGTCCGATTAAGGTGATTCATGCGTCTCTTAAAAGATAATTTCATGATTTATACGAATGGCTCAAAAACCAATTTTTTTCAATTAAAATAATACTTTCGAAATTTAGTGGTTTCGACTGCAGTCTATTTAATATTATATAATCTTCGATCCACATGTACGATTAAAATTATTTAAGTGTTCTTCAAGTTTACGTGTATTTTATGTGACTAGCCAGTAGCCACTCTTTTTTTAGCATGTGTATGACTAGACTAAATTCATATATTTACCTTTTTTGGTGAAATTTATAAATTTATTTTCAAATCTTAGCCAATTGTGATATGCATGTGTAGTCTTATTCTTAATAAAGTTAGGCTTTGAAAGGGACAATATATATAAAAAAAATTTATACCATTTGTTTTGGTCACGAAAAAGACATGATACCAAGATAATAAATTTTAAAATCTCTGATTTTTCAGAACGCATCCTATCAGTAGCGGAACTGGAGGGGCAGGCGGGCAGCAGGGGCCTCACCGCAATCCACAAAACTTTCTTCTATTTTATTTTTATGTAGTTCAAAGGAAAATCAAATGGTAAAAATTATAATTTGGTCCCCCTTAAAAGTTTATAAACTTATTACCTATGGAAAAAAATATATTAATAGATAATATTGTAATTCTTAATAAACTCAACAGATTTTATATATTTCTTTTTAATTTAATCAATAATTTAAATTTCGTTCTTTTTAAAATTCAGCATTTAGCCATTTTAATGTAAAAACTAAAAATTATCATTTCATTAAACATTTCTCCTTTTTAACTTCATCTTTCATGAGTTATAAGCACTCTAATGATTATGTTTATGCAAAATTTTCAAGAAAAATTTTCTAGTTCCGCAAACAAAATTTTCAAGCCCTTGAATCCCATCCTATAGTTTTGTTTCTTAGAAGACTGGAATTAAAGTTCAATTCCAGTCTTGTTTTGGGAATAAAAATCCTCTCTACCCCATAATTCGTGGTTGTTCACGAATGACATCCCACCCCGATGGGGGGTATATAATTGAACGTGACTTCATAAAATCATTAGAGGGCAAATAAAATATATAGTTTAATAAATACTTTCACTTTTTTTATTTCAATGTTTAATCGATAAAATCAACATAATATAATAATCAGTATAATAAGAAGAGGGATCCACTTACACATAGTGTAAGTCACACACCTTTTTTTTTTCACTCATTTCATCTTTTGTATCTTGTAGTAAAATTTATATTTGATTAATCCAACCATTAATTGAATGTTAAATTCTACTCATACAGATCATGCATGTTAAATTTTTGAAGTTAATTGAAAATGTTTAACTATATATGTTTGATACATTATAGTTTTTCACCGTTAAATATACATTAGAAATATTGAAAAATCTTAGAGTCTCATCAGTATGAAAAAAGATATCCACCTGATTGACATGAAATTTTACATGTATAATTCATACATGTTATTTAACTAAACTTTGAAAAATTTGAGTGAGATCAAATGAGCCCACTACTCAAATATACATATGTAGTTTATATACAATGCAACAATAATAATCCAAATTAATTAGTTTCATGAGCTAAGCAGTACTATATAGCAATAAATTAATTTGTACCAAAAAAAATTGTACCAAAAAAATATAGCAACAAATTAGTAATTTGTAGTATTGATAAAATTGGGACTATGCCTTTATATAGCAAGCCCGCAATTATGTCGTTAGGCCCCAGCTTCATTATGATTGTGACTTGTGAGGGGTTTGTCGCTAATTTTTGTTGAGTGGTCGAGAATTGGAGCCATAAAGACTACTAGATAGATATTGTTGCGAATGCGATGCTAGGCAAAATTAGAACATATTAAAATAGAGAAAGAGGAATTATTTTTGATGTCATCGTCCTCCTGCAATAAATATTCAAACATTTTGATAAGACGTAGTTTTCGGAAATGTCAAGGATAAATGGGAAAAGGCTTAAGCAAAAGCTGCTACGTATCATCATCATCAAATAGTGGGAGAGCAACCTTGCATGATAGATGGAATCTAACCAATAGGATTATAAGTTTATACTACTAATCAACTTAATTTCAATAGTTTAATTTGTTTATACTTCTCTTGTATCCATTACACGAGTTTTCAGTGTTAGAAAAGCAACCCTTAATATGGACCACCAACGATAATTTTTTGGTCTATAAGTCAATCTGCAGAGACATAATTCAATTTGGAAAATTCGATTCATATGAAGGAAATTCTTACATGCATGTAACACATTGTGTTAGTTTAAATTTTCTCAAACTTCTCAATTCATGGCCACAACTTAATTAAGTCAAAATTTAGGTTGTTGAGTAGTGCCATCGTTACATCGTACCTAGTCAATGTTCATTGAAAAATAATTAATAAATACCTTCCATGCATTATTCTCATTTTCTCAAGCTCCATTCCTCAGCTATCAATTTAAACTTTTCACTCTTTGTTTCTCAACCACAATCTCAGGAAAATATATTTAAATCGCGCCCCAGGTACCTAGGATAAAAGGACAAAAATGTGACCTAAGAAAAACGTTTTTACATACATATATAAATGAAATGAGATTTCGTGATGAGAGATTTATTTATTTATGTTATAGTTTTTGGATGAAGAAAAAGAATTAAATGTCGATTCCTTTAATGGGGAAACCCATTTTATGTTAATGGACCTTAGCCCGCTTTATAATTTTTCAATTCGAATCATCACATAAATAATTTTCGCCCAAAAAAAAAAATCATCACATAATTTTGTTGGGTTCTCAACGAATCCGCATATGGACGCCTATGCCTCAAGTGGCCCATATTCAGAATTCAAAGCCCAAAAAGAAAAATTGGGATGATTTGAGGCCCAAAAGGGAATCTTAATCTTAATTAAGATTTAAAAGTGTTCTGTTCTTTTATTTTTGGCAGAAAAAGATGCAATAATCTTTACAAGCAACAAAAATTAAAGTTGTCTAATGGATAGTGAAATGGTATCATATATTAAATTTTGTTTATTAAATAGTAGTAATTTAAATTAATGATCCTCCACAAAAAATATCATCAGATGAGGATCCAACTTAGAAGATTGTGATTATTTTTTCCACCAAGATTTCCATTTTTAGAAATGAATTTCTGCTATAACCTTGAAAAGTTTCCTCTGTTATCTTTACCAATAAAAGGAATAAGAGATTAGTAGGCTTAATTAAATTAAAAATCAAGCTAGTGATAACTCTGAATGAGGTAAGATAAGCATCCATAGTCAACAAGGCAAAACCCATTTTGTGGAGGTCTAGAGCTCTTGCTGTCATGATCAACATGACCTAATTAGATTTGTGTCTTAATTAATTATCTTAATTAATGTCTAATCAGTTCAAAGAAAATGACACCTTATCATGAAATATCCTTTAAATTATGATCATCAAAATTGATTTATTATTAAGATTAAAAGTACTTAGGGGCATTTTTAATTTTTCCATGGCCTTAGATGTAAATTCATGATTAATTAACCCAATGTTTTAGTTTATTTGATGCCTAAGAGCAATGGCCAAACGACACGATGAAGCCAAGTTTGAGCCAATAAAAAAGTAGCAAGACAAATTGCGACAAGTGCTTTATTCATAAGCCAATGCCTAGACGAAACATTAGGGCTCATGAAGGCAACATTCCATAGTGAGGTAAAAGCTGATAATGCTGGCCATGTTGACATTTTTGAAACCCAAAAAAGATTTTTATATCTTATTATTATTATCATGTTGTTGTTTAATTGATCAATCAAGAGCTTGATTAAGACATTGGGAGAATAATCGTACGTCATTTGTGGGAAATTATGGCCCCTCAAAACAGATTCTTTCATATCTCTACTTTGTCTTGGCTTTAATTTCCCCCCTTTCTCTATATATTTATTAGTATTTCTTTTTAATTAGTTGGCTCAACACTAATTAATTAATTATTTTATGCCTAAATATATTAAAAAAAAATTCATGTGATGAAAATCTAATTATTTCATTATCAAATTTTGCATTCACATGTCATATATAGCTACTAATTTATGATGATGATTAAGGCAAATGATAAAGAAAAATTAGATTTTTTTTCTTATAATTAAATCAAATGATTTTATTTAAAAAATGAAATAAAAGCAAACAATATGAAGGAAATGATTCTATTAAAAACAACAATAAGCATCTGGAAATTGAAGCAATGCAAAATATATGAAAGCAAAAAATGCTAACAGTACTCATAACAAAAGGATGCGAATCATCACTTTTCAATTATTCTCTTTGTTGGAAACCTATACATTCTACAAAAATTAATGTATAATTAAGCTTTTGCTTTGATCAGAAGATTAACATTAATATAAGATGAAAAGACAAACGAATATAATGCCATTGTATAGTCATCATAATCTTCCCAAATGAAAACAAACATCAAACAATCAAGATTCCCTTCATAATTATACAGATATATATTAAATTCTCGATCATCTTGTTTCCATCAGTTTACGTATAGCATGAAACAATATTGCAGAAAATGAAACTCAATATAAAATGAAAGACCTTAAAATACCAAATACTATTCACTATTATTTATTAGCTATAATAGTGCATATTAATCATGTATGAATATGATCATTTTTGCCTATACACTTCCTAATTGCTCATAATAACCTAAGGTTAATCATCTTGCTTGAATCATTTCACACAATATTAATTATAACCCTAAGATATATTATATGTATAATCAATTAGTTTAAAAACTATATATAAACTTACATCCATCGATATCAACTTCTTAAAAACCCAATCTAGGAGTTCCAATTCATGCTAGGAAGTATAAACTGTTGCCGAGAATCTCCTAGCGATCCGACGAACGTGCCAGGATAAAACGGAGCGTTTTGGGGTAACTGATTGAGCAAGGAAACGAAGGAACTTGTTTCATCAATACCACCAGTGCTACTTGTGCTATTCAAATCACCCTGGAATCGTTTTCCGGATTGTGACCCGATTGATGATGAATTGGGTTCATGATGATTCCAGTATTGTGGTGGAGGAGCTCCACGTTTAACAGGGACTGTAGTTACGGTGGTCGAAGCGGCGGCTAACGCCATGGAAAGATTTTGCTTCGGGCTTGAATCTATTTGTTGTGAAGAACTGTTTTGCATGCTTTCTCCTGTTAATATCCCTTCAAAGTAATTATCTTCATTTTCTAGCAATGATCCATAGTTATAGCTTGTAGATTTCGAGGTTGGAGGTTTTGGATTATGATGGGTTGACGAAGTTGGCGGTGTTGCTGCCATATGATCCTCCATGGAATAGTGATCTCTCATCTCTTCCATGGGTCTTTGGGTATTGTTCTTCTTGTAAATCCGGCATAAAACCCAATCATCAAGCTGATCATTAACAATTATAACACATCAGAAAAAATGGTCTGAAAAAACCTTAAATTGATCACAGGACTTTGAACCAATGCAAGGTTGGATCAAGTGGTTTGTTCCAGATTAAGCAGATCTCAGGCGCGCTACGTGAGTCAGATCCGAATTAGTTAGAGCGAAGTTCTGAATAACAGATGGAATAACCAAAAAAAAATCATGGGACTTAGAAGAAAATTACTTACCCTTAAAGAAGCTTTCCGGTTGACTATATCAGCAATCTGTGGTGGCGGCGGCTTGGAAGTAGAATTCTCAACAAGGCGAAATTCATGCATGATCCAACTTGTTTTAATCCCTTTGGGGGGCTTACCTCTATAGAATACTAAGGCTTTCTTGACACCAACCTTTTGATTTCCATTAGAAGTAACAATCGGCTTATCAGTTCCCGTAGCTTTCCAATACCCAGAAGTTGCAGCTCTGTTAGGCCTCGCTCCATTCGGATATTTCCTGTCTCTAGGACTAAAAAAATACCACTCTTGCTCTCCGAAGGTTGCCTTACCTATATAAACAATATTATTACACAGATTAATTAATATCACCATAAGTATATATTGATCAAATTATAAACATGATGATCAAAATTATAAATTTGGGTCATAATTAAGATATATATACATACTTGGTAACTCCCATGGATCAAACTTGTAAAGATCGACTTCGGCTATAATGGTAACCGGCAGAGGAGCCGAAGCAGCCTTCCGTTTGAGGTAGTGAACCACTAATTCTTCGTCAGTCGGATGGAACCGGAACCCTGGCGGCAGTTGCGGGTGGCCGGAGGCCGATGATGAATCCGTACTCTCCATGTTGAGCTTGAATTTAAGCTTGATTAATGAAATTTATGAAGTTGGAGACCATGGATATTGAGATGAGAGTGGAAGAAAATAATGGACCAAAAAGATTATAATGTTTAATGATACAAGGTAAGGGTGGAAAATTGAAATAAAGGGAGAGGGGTATGGACTATGGACTATGGAGGTGGGGGACAAAGAGTGGCTGTTAGGTTCCTGATAAAAAGGGCCAAATAGGCACCGCTGATCATGTGACACGTGTCGTCACGAAGTGAACAATGTGGTGACACGTGGAGGGATGGGGTGTGGGGACCACATGAGCCGGGAAAAGGCAGCAAAACTGGGGGAAGGGGATGCAGAATGCAGATTTATGGGGTCGGAGAGGTTTAATTGGAACTGCTTCTACGCTTTCCATTATGTCATGCTTTTTCTTCTTATGTAACAGCCTTCAAAACCAAAGTCCAAAAAACTGATTTTCCAAAGACAAAAGAGATGATTTAGTGTGAGTTTTGCATGTGCCACACATTTCTTAATTCTTACCCATACCTTTTTTTCTTTTTCTTTTTTATTTATAATGTTTATCAAATTAATATTTTATCAAATATTCCATAAATGTATTATATTCTGCAAACTTTCTCATGTAGAATCAGAGCCATGAAAAGTTTCTGCTGTTAGGAAAATAACAGAGCAAAATGTTAATGGAGAACAGGGAATGACAGGCATAATTCCATTGGAAAAATGGGTAGTTAATAATTTTTGACTTTGCAACTTGTGCTTTTCCTTCTATATATAATTGATTCCAATTTGTATATATATATATATATATAGTTAACAGGTAACTTGCTTTCCTATGAAAACTCTACACTCTTTTGGAGTTTACTGCTTAATTACTTTAGTTACTATAGATAGGCCTTAAAAATTTTAATTTTGTGTAGTCATCTATTCACATTTTTTATGACCATTTTTGTTATGAACACCAATCAACTTTATATATAGAAAAATCTAATTAGAATCTTTAATTATGCTTTATTTTTCAGCTCTTTGGGTTTCTTTTTCTCTGGCATTAAAAAGGAAAGTCTATGGCCAAACATGGTCTCTGCTTCAAGTTGAGAGCCCAATGATCAGTTGAACGTTGTTTTCCATAGATGATACGCTATCTTAGATTTCGGGTAATGCACCAAATAAGTTCTTTAGACGCACGAGGGGAATTACGAAGTTCATTTACCTAAATGCCTAACTAAGAAAATGATCCACTTTATTCTTCACATTTCAACATCAACATGTTCACATATTGAACTAAGTTAAGATTGCGTATAACCCTAAATTGCTTGCTTTAACTTCAGATTCACATTGAACTGACGCCGACGCCGATATCATTGATGGAACTTGCAGGTTTTTCTGGCATGTATTATATGATCTTAATTTGGGTTTCAACATTCATTTCTTTTCATTGATTTTGTTTAATTATATGCTTGAAGTTATATAAATACTATAATGTTAATGTAAATGCCAATTCATATGCATTCATGTCAAGTTCAATTGTTTGATACTTATAATGTTCAATTGGGAGATAAAAAAGAATTCCCAATCTTTAATCTGAAAAATAATAGTGAGCATGTTTGAAAAATACGGAGATGTGTCGTAACTCATGTTGTTATCATTATCATAATAATTCTAGCCTTTATGAGAAAAAAGGAGGTAATCCATTTCCATGAAAGTTCATTATTGATCATATTGCCTTTGTCTGCATGATTGTGAAGTTATGGATCAACATTTGAAAACCCAAAGGTAGGCCTAACAGGGAAAGATATGGGCAATTTGATTACATAAAGGCTTAAAATATGTGTAGCTACATGAATTGGGTGTCTTTATCAAAATTCATTATAAATAATGTTATCAGGAAGAAGATATTGGTCCCTTTCAACTTCTCAAGAACAGGACAAATTATTAATGGCTGTTATTTCAATTCTAACTGTTAATTGACGATGAAGTACCACCAAACTTTTTGCCACAGAGCTGACTTTCAAACCAAAAGAGTTAAAACCAGATATTTTTAATGGTCCATTCCTTAAAATTGTCATGAACATCAGTTTATGCCTTCGGAATGTACCAGCCATGAACATCAGTTTGATCATTAGGCAATCAAATGAAGAACAAAGATTTGGGTGTGGTCAAACTCATGCATAATTGCTTTATTTCCTTTGAAAAAGAAAACTTAAGAGTACTTTATTTATTTTGCAACATATAGTACCCTAATGCTAATTAACTATCAGAAAAGAAGGAAAGACTAAAACTAGGCTTCATAAAATTTATCCCAAATTGAGTTGTCTCAAATGGGAATTCTTCTTTTTGACCAAACTTGCATGTATTGAAAGCCTCCTCCTTCATCTAACTGGTATCAGAACGTACATCTTGCAAGCATGAGGACCGACTACCGCGGTCATTCTGAAGCGCCTTCTGAATGCTACAAACTTGTGCTGCAACAAAATTATCAGAAAGGTTAATTAGGGCAGCTAAATATAAGGCATCATCTAAGTTAAAACTTTGATTTATATATATAAAGTTAACGCGAACATACCTTCCACAGGTCTCTTACAAGGCAAGGCCTCAAAGGATGGAGTCCAATTTCCCTCCAACCAAAAGATATAGGTTTCCTAGAGTGGCTTCTGTTCCATAACACTACCACCACCCTTCCCCTTGACAATGGCCCTGCCCAAATCTGCACCATTTTGGTAATGGTCAATTATATGTACATGAGTTTGACATGATGAAATGAAATGGAAGAATGCAGAGTTTCAAAAAGAAACCACCTCAAGGCCGCCTTTGAATCGAATTTTCCTTCCCTGAACTCCTAGTGGATCCTGATTAACAGCTATAACTTCAATGTTTCCAAGGATACTTAAAGTCTCTTTGCTTGCAGATGCAACATCACACCCAATGAGCAGAGGAGCCTGCAGCCAACCAAAAGGTTTAGTGTCTATATAATCACAACATATATATAAACATGCCAGTTAGAAAGAAAAAGGTCTAAAATTTAAGGGAGAGACCTTCATAAGAGCCCAAATACTAAAATGGGACTTATATTCCTCATAGCTCATCCCACCATTGCCCACTTCCAACATGTCAGGATCTATTGCAAATATTCAGTTTATGGCTTAAATTAGTGAAATCATAGTTTTGCATTACTAAAATAGCAAGAAGTAATTATGAAGTTCCATTTACCATTCCACCTGCCAGGTCCAGCATATTTTGCCCAAACATTGTTTGAATCTGCAATCGACGTTATACTGAAAAGGGAAAAAGGACATTGTTATAGTTGATTGATTAATCAACTTTAGAACATGATGCAGGAATCAAAGAAGAAAGATTTAAGGACTAGACCTCGGAAATGTGTCGTTAATATCCCCAGTGGTCCTCCAAATATGGCCATAGTCACCAGCCCATGTTGCTGGATCCTCTTGTCCCCTGAAGAACAGAGTTCTGATAAATAACTGCCCTTATATATCTTAGCATTAAAGCTATATCATAAACTTCATATGATTATGAACATACCATTCGCATAAAGAGAAAAGGATTGGCCTCCCAGCTTTCTTCAATGCACGACTCATCGTCTCGTATCTTAACAAAGAAAAATAGTATAGTAGTTAATCAGTTAACTAGAAATTAGTCTCTGGATATGCTCAATGTGATAAATTCTAGTCACAATTGAACCTACCTGGGCCGATTTTTGGTGCCTTCATTAAAACAGTTATCATACTTTATATAGTCAATCCCCTACAAAGAGTAAATAAAGCTCCCATTTTAGTTAGAATCCTGCAATTATATATAGGAAAAATTTTATAGCTGCAAAGTTAAGGAAACCAACCCATTCAGCAAAAGTTTTAGCATCTTCTTCTTCATGTCCTAGAGAGCCAGGCATTCGGTCACTGCAGGTTCTTTTACTGTGGAGATGGAGATGGACCAATGTTTAAACTTTCAAACTCTTTATTTTATAAGAAAAAGAAGATTTTTTTTGTTATTGGCATTTACCCAGCATCACCATATATTCCAAGTTTCAAGCCTTTGGAATGAACATAATCTGCAAGGGCTTTTATGCCAGATGGAAAGGTGGTCTTTTTGCCCCTTAATTTCCCATTTTGGTCTCTTTGCCCTTCAGCCCAACAATCATCTGTTCTTACACAACCAATTCAGGAAATCAATGAAACCTCATTCAATATAACTCAGTACATAGTTTTTGTCCCAAAAAGAATGTAAAGCTTGTTTTTGGAACATACCAAGGTTCACATATTTGTATCCAAGTCTTGCCAGACCAGTTGAAATAAGAGCATCAGCTGTTTTGGGGAACAAAATTAACAAACTAGTGAAATGTCCATGGTTGAATAAATATGAATCTTAAAACATGAGTGAAGTCTTTATTAAGAACAAAAATTAAGAGAAATTTACTTTGGCAGAGCCAATATTTTTAATTGCTCTGTCAACAAACAGAGCAATTGGTATACAGAAAGTGGTCACTAGATTTCAATAAAACAATAAATAAAGAAACCCAACAACAAAATGATGAAGATTGCAGTAGGAAATTTGAATTCAAAGTCAGTCCATTAAAACTGGGTATGATGTAGAGAATCAGAAGATACACCATAGTTTTTGAAGCATTGAATTAATAAGATGGTCCTTTTCAAGATGAGTGAAGATTATATTCTGCAAAATATTAAATGTATATAGTACGAGTCGTATAAAGACTAATATCAACAGGAAAAAGACAAAGATAATTAATTATACTACTAGTAATAATAATCTAAAGTTTAAATTCAAAGAATTCCATGGTCAGACCTATTCATAATTTACTAATATAAAGAAATTTATAGGCAATTCTTGTTAAGTAAAAGACGGTTCAAAATTTACATGTTTAAAATGCATTCATTAATGTATTTTTGAAGCAAGTACTGCAATAAAGAGAAACACTTAAAAAGACTGCAGATTAAAGAAGAGTATCCACTGTTAGAATATTCAAAGTCAAAATATGAAAGAAAATTGAATGTAATTTAGATTGTAATTCTTTCCAATAGGGTCGCTAATTGTTGGCTTTGGGTGTTGGTCTCAAGCTTCTATATTTTCTGCAACATATATTTCAATATTTTGGAAAATGCAAATAAATATTAAATTGGGTTAGAGTTGAATAAATCCTCTGTTTTTTCAAAGTGTTTGAAATCAAAATTCTTGATATCAGTTTGACCATATTCTTCCATGAAAGAAAATTCTAAGAACAAGAAAGCTTACCAGTTTGCTTTATCATAGTCTCATTAATATTGCACTGAAAATGATTCCAGCTATTCCAACTGCAACAATGATCTAGCTACTTCAGTCAATGAAAATGTAAAATTTTCATTCAAAATACATTTTTTTCAAGAGAATTAACGAAAATGGTTACCCCATTGGAGGAGTACGAGCAATCCCATTGTCAAGAAGGAATCGAGCTCGATGTTCATGGCCATGGCTGCTGATGTTGAGCCCTAAACCAGCTGCTTCCTGGACAATCCAAAGGTTGAGAAGAGCAACGAAAAGAATGTAAATTCTGAACCCATTTCTCATACCCATTTCTTAAAATGCAACGAAAAACAGAAAGAGGGAAAAAGGAGATGGATCAAAAGTAGAGATTTAATTATAATTGGAGAGGAAAAAGTTGAAGAAATGACAAAATCTAGAAACAGGGCATGAAGGAAGTGACCAATTGACTGTCGGTTGGGAAACAAACACGCTTAAATATGATCTGCTAACTAGATATGGTGGGACATTCTTAATTCAAACTCCCTTTTCTAATCCAAATGACAAGTTTCCTTTAGGTCCCTCCCCTGTTTATATAGCCATGTTCGGTTATGATCAAGATTTTTTAAGATTCATATATATTATTGGATTTGATCCTCTCTTTTCATTTGATGATGATATAAGAATTAAGAAGAATCTTATCCTTCCCTTCTAATAGGGGATTGTTTATAACAATTTCATAAATCAGTTAAATCAGTAACTGCATAGTGAATCTATATAAATCTGGAAAATCAACATCTATATACTCCAAATCTTGTTTTGCATGTTGTTTTATTCTGATTGTAATGAGATTTCACGTATACTCACTCAACAAAAAATTAGTTTCATCTAATGGGCTAATGTGGGTAGTTGCAGAGGCTATTTTACATAAATATAATCTCTATTTAATCAAAACCCAATTCATAATTTTTTTTTTATATATACTAGCAATAGATAAATGATAAATGCCTATTTTGGCCCCAAATTAAAGAAATTAATAGGGTTTATATTAAAACAAAACAATTGCTCACCTAAATGTTTGAAAATTAAAGGCATGTTTTTTCATGATTAGCTAGGGACAAAAGTGTTGGATTCAAGTTTCAACATTTGAGTCAAAACATCAACAATTTGCTAACCATACATATGTTCTCAATAGGCTTTTTCTATTGGTTCACACAATTATATCTATAATTAAATTTGTTAAGAAAATTTTTTTGTTATGTCTAATTATTTGTTTTTTTTTTTAAGTATGTCACATCCAACTTGATAAAGTTATAGTTAAATATAAGTTGGAACTGACTCGATTGTCTTCAATATGTCGTCCGATTTTATTATGATCATATGTTATACGAGTTGCGAATATAGTGATGTACCTTTCGATTTGTTTATAATTTGATAATTGGCCCAAATGGCAGCGTGGTTAGATTTCTTGTGAAATAATCAAAATTATTATAAAAAATTGGATCATCTTAAAGCTACCAAAATCTCTGGGAAAGACCTCTATCATTTCTTAGCAAAAATTAAATTGGGTCAAAGTATTTGACATTGCATCTGAGTCATCAGTAGTGTTAATCAAAGTCAACGTTAATAGATCTTCTTACTATTATAAAAGAACAAATTAAAAAACAAAGTCAAGGTTATACTATATATAGTGTATTACACCGATATTTCATATATCTGATTAATAATTTGAATATAAAACAAACTTCGAAGATTTTGCTTTTCTTTGTAAACTAACTTATTTTTTACTATATTTTTCCCGCGCGATATAACAATCTAAAACCACTATGAAGACAAGAAATATTCAAGAAAACTTCACTGGCTTGAGCAACGTTCCAAGAAACTTTCATAGCTACGAAAGCAATATGTATATAAAATCGCGCGAGACATCACTCGAAAAGAGTTACATTTCTGGGTATCAACCGAGAACTCATCATTGAAATTTCGTTGTTCTAGCCGCAGATCCACCGACTCTCATCGTGAAAGTCATGAAGAGAAAATATAGAGAAGAGACCTAGCAGGCAAATTTTGATAGGTCTTGAAATAATAAATAGAAAAATGAAAAGAAATTTTATTGAATCTTGATGAAATTTATTACAAAAGAATGATATGTTACAACATGTTTATGAACCGTATCATCCTATATTAATGTGTATTGTTAATGGTGGGAGATCAAAAGAGATTTAATAAAAAAAATGAAAAAAAAGTATAGAATTTTACAACTTATTTGGTGATGATCTCCCTATCAAAATGTTTAGGAAGTAAACTAATTGGTTTACTCTGGGGCGAAGATCCTCTGATTTTTCCAAGCCAAACTAACGCTTATTATAGGTGTCTGATTATTTCAATTTCTCTCTCAAAATGCCCATTGACTTGGAAAATCAATGAACCTCTTCACTGGTAAAGAGATTAATCCTCTCCCTTTACTCTTAAACCAAAGAATGATTGAATTGATAAAAAAAATAATGTTAAAAAAATAAAGAATTTTGTTGATTTTAGAGGTCAGAACGTTGCACAATATATGCACTTTTCTTGTTGGAAATCTCAGCTTCAACCTCCACCAAGTTCTTAATTACGGCATCGGTTGCAGTGTTCAAGAATTCTGACCAGTCGCTGTAATAACCAAAACAAAAACAACATTAGAAATTAAGAACCAAAACAAGAACAACATCAAGCATATATTAATTAAGACAAATATTTAACGTACGTACCCAGTTAAAGTTTCAAATGTAAGTCCGACGGTGAACTTGGCCTCTTCAAGAGCAAAACTAAACCTTTGAAGCTCTTCAGCCGAACATGTTCCATAATCCTTAACTTGAAGCTGAGACGGTTTCACATCACAAAAAATGGGAATAACCCTTTTCTTGCTCTCCATTAACAGAGCAAGTTCGTGTAGGCAAAAGTAAGACTCACAATAATTTGGCGAGAAAATTGCTACGCCAAGTTTACAACCTCGGATTGCCGGATTAATCTTGTCGAAAAGCCGGTCACCGGGTTTCATGTTCCTGCTATCGAGAAAAGGCCGTAACCCAAGCCTGTAAATATGGTCATGAAGCAACCCAGCAATGGTTCGTTTCGTATCAATTCCTCGATGATTGATAAAGATGTCGCATGGGGTTCGTGTCGTAAGTGGTAATTGGGTCGTTGATGTTCGTGGGTTAAGGATTTTACGGCACAAGTTCTTGGCAGATGATGAAAAAAGACGTTGATGCATGATGGCTAGCTCGTTTCAGAAGTTAAAGCAAGCAAAGCAAAGCAGGAATTTTTTTTTTGGTTCAAATTTGAGTTTTTGAAGTTTGCTTTTTTGGCTTTTAATGGTTTTTTGTTTGCAAGTTGTTGATGGGAGAAAGGGGTTATTTATAGGGTTGATCAAATTTCTAATAGAAATTGTTTGATTGGGTGAATTTTGATTTTCAAGGGGACGAGTTTGAGAATTCTACCCTTTTTTTTTGGGTTTGACAAGCATGACCAAAAAATATAAAATGAAAAGAAAAATATAGCCTCGATTATCTTTGACTCTAATCGCTTCTCTGCAATCTTCATAATCCTTCAAAGACGTTTAATTTTAAACTTTTTTTTAAAATTAAGGTTTGGATACCGTTTTGACATAGTCGTTTATAATTGCATGATGTATCATATTCGAGACTCAAAAAGGAAAATTTAATTTTTTTTTTGGTGAAAACAAGGAAGAAATAACAACTACTTATAACAATAGCCACGGGGATAGAAGACCCCCGTAGTGTCAGCATTAAGAATACTCTTCACTTCATCAGGTGGTGCAGGCAGCAACTCAAAATTATCATCAAGCTCACACGCAGCATTAGCCAACCAGTCTGCACAAAAGTTCCCTTCTCGGTAAGTGTGTTGTAACTTGCATCTCCACTCTCGGTGTAATAACTGTCTAATATCAATAAGCAGGCAACCGAGAGGATGAAACTTAGCATCACCATTCTTGATTAAATCAATAGCAACTAGTTACTAAAAGATTATATGAGACAAATAAACATTTTGGGCCCGCCATGGGCCGTCCCTATCTCTTTTTTTCCTTCTTGAATTTTTTATTATCAGAAAAAGGTACTCTTAATGGTCCGTCACTATATAATATCACAAAATTATGTGGTTTAATTACCTATGTATTTGCAAGTGCCCAAGTTGTTTTTGGTTAAAATTGATTGTGCACACATGTTTCAATCCATAATTGGCAGCTAATTTATTAAGCCAAATACTATATATAGTTTCCATACAGTCAAACAAAATCAAATTCACTAATTACTTCAAGTAGTGGACATGATCTATGCTGGAACATCCAACTTAACTACGGTGTAATTAGTAAATTGTCTATGCTTCTAAATTACTACTAACTAGATGTGACAACAATAATTTTCATGTATTTGATTAACTCAAGATGTGTACTTCCCGAGTTATATATTGTTTGTCCGCGTTAATGATCTAATTAAACCCAATTATAAGTTATCACATTGCTTAATTAATTATCATGAACAAAAAACAATTGATAGCTTTCCCAATGAATCCAAAAGGTCGAATTAATAGTTTAATCAAAAGCTATTATAATATACTATATGATACCAAGTATTATATATAAGTAGTATATTTATAGTATGAAATCTTGACTCTCCAATTGAAAAACGTGAATCTTGATTCTTGAATGAAGGTAGACAGAGACCATTTGAACAAAGCCAAAAAAAAAAAGGTGGGGGAGAGTTTGTCTCTTTCATTTTATGGTCCGAAAATGGACGATTATTATTATTAATTAATAGTACTCATAGTACTCCCTCCGATCCATTTTAAGTATCACAAATCAAGTTTTGGTTTATTTTATAATAAGTGTCACTTATAGAACCAATACAATTTGTAGTATTTTTATCATATATACCCGTAATTAATGGGGAGTTAGGGAGAGAGAAGATAAATGTAATTAATAAAAAAGTTGGGGTGTTTAATTAGGTCATTTAAAATATTTTTTACTAAATTTAAGGTGAGTTAATTATTATTGTCTTAATATGTGTGATATTCATGTGACACTTATTCTGAATCAGAGAGAGTAGTACTTAGTAATAATTTAAAAACCAATGGTAGTAAGGAAGTTTCCAATTGGTCGAACTTTTGGGTTGCAAAATGTGAGCAACTTCGGTATTAAAAAAAAATAAAATTGTGAGCAACTTTTCTTTGTTATTGCAGAAAGCTTGATTACCAAGAATTGGAAATTTAAACAACTCAAACGACGAATTTTCTTGATTGCTGAGAAATTAATCATAATTAGGCTTCGGATTCGGCTTCACTCATCATATAGAAGTATATTATATATGTTTCTTGCTATAGATTTCCAGCCGACAAATAAAACTTGTATGCATGAGGGAGGTCTGAAGTGTTGAATTGACGGTATATATATATATGTTACTAATTTTGTAGACTATGTTTTTTTAACATTCAAATCAAGACTGTGACGACTTCCCTTTTTGGGTTATATATATAGCCTTAAATTGGAATTTTGGTACAATTAGGGGATAATTCAAAAGTTAAGGTTTTGAAGATTCAATTTGGGAATTAGTTAAGGACTTCAATATGTGTAAAATTTGATTGGTATAAATTTAGTTGGACTGCCATGACCATGAGTGCCCTAGAAATGGGTATATATTTTGTAAGAATGGTTCTAAGCTCTATCGTCTAATACTCAATCCGGTTCAAAAAAACGTGATAAACAAATTTGGATTTTCTCCCCAAAACCCAAACCCACCCCCACCAAAAAAAAAAATTGCATTGATTAATTACGGCTTACAAACTTTTTTGCCCATGGACTATTGCATTAAAGATGTTTTGCTCCCGGAACTTCAAATAAGGACATTTTGTCTCTTGAATTTTCAAATTTACAATATTTTATCTCCTGTAGAAGTCAAATTATCCTGAATTTTTCAAATTCAGTGAACAAATTATCTCAAGGTAAAGTGTGCCCAATAATTATGGAACAAAAAGGCTAATAAGCCAATTAATTACTAAAGAATATATATGATCAGTGAGAAAATAAGTTTTAGCCAATTGAGTTTGGTTGAGTTGGTATGACTTTGGATCTCTGCTTGTAAGGTTTGGGGTTCGAGTCGTGCCAACGATTCTCATTGATGCGTGATCTGTAAGTAACACTGTAAACCCTCTTTAAGACTTGTGGCATGGCCTGACCCTGGATTGGGGCAGCCTCCCTTACCTAAACTTTATGTTCACTAAAAAAAAGAAAACGGGTTTTACATTTTTTTTGTTTCATAATTAAGTCATTTTGAAATTAAACTATAGAATTTGACAATGCCCCATTAATGTGTTTGGGTTTGGAAAGATTATACATTTGAACCCATGATCATGATGTATTTTATATCTTACAAACAAATTCGATTGATCGAAAATCACTTGATGTTTATTTAAAATCAAATACTATGGGATCATGATCAATTTGTATTATATTGAATTCTCAAAACTCTATATATGTTACTAGTATTTAGTTTGATTGAGTCTAATCCTCGTTGTGGCAGAAACTTGAAGCAAAAACATGAGACTGAGTTAATTGCTATTGCTTTAGCCTAACTTTTCAAGTCATATGACTCATATGAACTCGGGAATGTGGAAATCAAAATGAACTCGGTTTCATATCAACTTTTGAATTCTTTCTTGACCGGTCTCAATAGTCCCCCCCGACGCCCCCCAAACCCATTCCTCCCACTAAAACCACATTAGAATTGTCTTCATATCTCTCTCTCAAAAGATGGGTTTTCACCTTTCACGTCTTAATAAAAGTAATTTGAAGCTTTTAACTTTTAAGCATTCAGATTTGGGGCTGATTAACACGAGATTTGCCTCAAAACTCCGAACCCCATGACTCCAAAAACTTCAGACCAAGTAAACGTAAACCCAACCCCACATTAATTCTTTATTTTATAAAATAATAAAATTTAACCGGTTTATGAATTGACCACTACACGTTTTCCTTTGTTTTGGGCCCATTTCAGCCCGACAGCAGTTTTCCTTGATGCAATATCCCAAAGTATCTTCCTTCTGGCCCCTTTCCCCGGCCCATACTGAAGCCTAAATGCTCTTACACTCTTTTTCATTTTTTTCTTTTTCTTTTTGTTATTTTTTCTTTCATTTTTTTTGGTTTACAAAAAAAAAAAAACATAAGGAATATTGAGACTTGAGAGTGGCTAAATATAGTTGTAATGGTTGAAACCACTGAAACCATGACGTTCACGAATATTCAATTGAAACAGCCGTATTCACGTACACTTCTACATTGAGATCATGCAAAATTTTGAATGAAATACGCTGAAAATGTTACTCAAATCAATCACCAAAGAAAGTAAAATACCATTGTAACCGCCATCATTAGCTACTTATATATAGAATCATCTTCACTAAACTAAAAGCTCACACTACATATTACCTTACGCATTTTAATCACCATTAATTTAGAGATTTGGCTTGTACAATTTCACTAGTAGTCTAGGAAGAAAGGAAAGAAGAACTAAGAAGTCAAGATCATGCAAAATGGACAAATTTCACTTTTAACCATCAAATTTTGTTTTCCTTCGCAACTTTGAAGTTATTATAACAGCCCATTTTAAATTTGAGGAATTAATTTACTACAAAACACCGAGTCCACTTTTGTCTTGTCTTTGTAGGTCAATTGTACTTCTTAGTGGAAGGAAAGGAAGGAATTGAGGAATTTTACCCGAAGATGTGAAAGTCATCATGTGCTATAGTTGACCTTTATTGATTGGAATTTAGCTACAAGCCTACAACTACTAGTACCCCCCAAAAAAAAAATAAACTACAAGTGATGATATGATAATAGAGTTTCCTCGATTAGAACTTGCAAGAAGCACATGCTTGCTTCATTCATGTAATTTTGGTACGCAAAATTGTGAAATTATCAATAAATTTCTCATGTGTTAAGTTTAATAAAGGAAAGTTCTATAATGATTCCATAATAATAAAAAAAATGTTTTTTTTTCACTTGCATTGTAATGAAAATTAGATTTTTGTATAATGTAGGGGAATATGTAGTTGCAAAAGATCTTTTTGGCTTCTCTTTATAAAGAAAGCTTTGTTTGTCCACTATAAACCCCACATGTACCCTTAAAATCTTAAATTATTGGTAATTAATAATATAAAAGAATAATAGAGGGAGGTTGTCTCAAATCTGTAATAGAAAAATGTCATTATTTCCAGCTAAGGATTGATATATAGCTGTCTCATAGTTGGCTCCATACAAATTCAAAAATAAAAAAAGCTAGAAATTTCAGTGATATGCTTGCTTGGTAGATCCAAGAGGAAATTTCATCTTATTTTTATTTTTTCTATTGCTTGGTTCAAATGAAATTTCTACCAAGTTACTTCATGAAGTGCTTAGGCCTACTAAGATTCTAAATTATGATGATGATGATCATAGATAAAAGGAAGAGTCGGTGCTTAACTTTTTCCTTAGAAACTTTTTGAGGCCAAAAATTCTAATTGCCCAACAAAGCCATGATTGAAACAACTAACAACCCATTATTCAATCATTTTACCAAATTTTTGCATAGAAAAATTTCAACCCATTTTGGCTATTTCCTTCAATAATCTCTTTCAATTTCCCTTCAGCCTTCACGTGCAATGGAAATTGAAAGTTGATTGAGATTTGAGGGACCATTTTGCACTATGATAGTGCTTTTAAATTCTTTCTTTGGGAAAAAAATGGTTGCAAGCATATAATAGTAAGTATTATAATTCATATTATTGGCATTATATATGTTAGTTGCAAGCATATAATAGTATTTTATAATTCTAATTAAACATGATTAACCTTAATAAAATTGCAAATTTTCATACATAAACATAGGTAATTAGTAAAATTATTGTTAGCATTATTTGTGGGCCTTCACTAAACCAATCACTCTCTGCATGTGCAAAGCTTCATCATCTTCGGCTGGCTCTCTTTCTCTCTCTTTCAATCTGTTTTCTCTATCATTCACATTCATCTACAGTTGTTGATATTCTTACCCACAAAATCTGAAAATCTAAAACCTTTGACAATGTGATCAACACGTTCATTAACTCTTTACTACTTTGCACTTTCCCACTTTTCCAGCTGCGCCCAACACTTCTCTGAGTAATTTCTTTCCACCCAAATAAGCACCAAAGCTTCCACTTTACTTCAAGAATATCTTCTTCATATCATGCTTTGTTGGGTTTGAGTTTTCGGACAATGGACTCCACAACTTTGCTTGATCGTGCTTTGTTTCAGCTCACTCCAACTCGAACTAGGTAATTAACATACACTCTCAAGTTTGAACTCTGTTTTTCTTTTATTTTGTTTTGATTCAATGGGTTCTTCTGTTTTGACTTTTTTTTTGGGTTGTGAAGATTTGATCTGATTCTGTTCTCCAAGGGAAAGAATGAGAAACTTGCTTCTGGGCTTTTTGAACCTTTCATTTCTCACCTTAAATTTGCGAGAGATCAGATTTCGAAAGGTGGGTATTCCATTACTCTGCAGCCACCTGCTCCTGGGGCTCTCTGGTTCACCAAGGCTACATTTCAGAGGTAATTAAATTTCAACTGAGTGTTAAATATTCTTTCTTTTTTCCTTTTCCAATGCAATGAGATTGAACAGAATGATTAATTTGAAATGAATGGCAGAGTACTAAATTGATCTGATTTCTCTGTATTTGTATGTTTATATGTACAGTAATTAATTCTTGTATTTCAAGTTTCTCATTGCATTTAAGTCTGTTGATGCTATAAATTGACCCATCACTGCAATCTTTAATTAGAATTGAAAAATAGGGAAAGTTTTGAAAGAGAATAATCCGGTAGTAATGAGAAGCCTAAAATTGTTCTTCTTTGTTTTCCCCTTTTTCCAGATTTGTCTGCTTTGTTAGCACACCAGCAGTTCTTGAAAGGTTTGTCAGTATAGAAAGAGAAATCTTGCAAATTGAGAGATCAATTCAAGATAATGAATTGAATGCTAATGCGGATGGAAGGCAGGATGAAGGTATGCTCAACTCAAAAGTCAAAACAGTCAAAACAGTCAAACTCAAAAGACTAAATTTTTCTTAGCAAAAGTTGCCATTTTTTAAATTTTCTTGCTGTAATTGCTCTGTTTGTTCAAAACATCAGTCTAATTCCATTCAAAATCTGCAATTTATCTCTAACTGAGACTATTTTGTTTTCTGGTATGTCTTCCTAGATGCCAATGGCAATACAAAGAAGTCAACTGATTTCACTAAGGTATACCCTCTTTTTTGCAGTAATTCATAGCCAATTTTTTATTTTTATATTAATTTCTACTTTTCTGCTTCTTACTAGGACAATGATGAACCCAAGATCAAAGAAGAAAGTACCCAGAAAGAAAATTCCAAGTAACTTATTTATTCCTTAAATTGCCAACATTTGATGATACTAATCTTTACTCATAGTCTTCAGTATCTTGAGTATATATATCTTTACCTTTATAGTTGATTGATTAGTCATTTTCGTGGCTAGGGTTCAACTTCAGCGGCTACTGGAAACTCGGAAAGCCTTGCTCCGGACAGAGCAAGCAATGACTTACGCTCGTGGGCTGGTGGCTGGATTTGCAATGGAAAACATGGAAGATCTCATTTCCTTTGCAGATGCATTTGGAGCAGCCAGGTTAAGGTATGAACTATGAACTAAGAACTTTGAACCGTTCCTATATATGTATTATTGAGTGAGAACTTTTGGGACTAAAAACATAGAAAGTGTGGGTAAATAGGAAAGAGAAGGAACGTAATGTAGCCAAATGACAGTACTTTAATCATCTGCAGTCATTATGATTCAGTTGCAGTCTTTGATTACTGCCTTTCTTTTACCGTTTTAGGCTTTTAGCTTTATTTGGGGCTAAAGCCTACATGACTGGTCTTATGTAATTTCTCTGTTTATGGTGAATTTGATTACTTTTTAGGGAAGCATGCATCAATTTCAAGGAATTATGCAAGAAAAAGCTTGCAGATCGTCTTTGGATGGAGGAATTAGCCGCTGTGGAGGTATGCTCACCACTGCCATTGGGAACATCTGGTATTGTGCTTGCAAATGGCATCATGCCAAATTTCCCCATAAATGGTGCACCTACCGGTGATCTATCTTCTAATGGATCTTCAGAATCATCAAATGGAGCTGTGGATGGCAAGAAAGGTATCTTAAAAGCTTACAGCTTTTCCTTGCCTTTTCTTTACAGCTTATATACAACATGTTTTGACTAGATTAATTATCTGTTAATAGTCCAATTGATATTGTTTGGTTCCTTTGATGTAAATGCAGATGGGAACTTGCCTGCATCAGATCAGATACCATCAACTACCACAAAATATCAAATGCCGATGCACTGGCCCCATCAGATACCTCAACATATGTATAATTTACAAGGTTCTGGTCAACAACTACCTCCATATCAAGGATATCCTTTCCATCCTGTGCAGCCTGTACCACTCCCATACCCAATGAATATGCAATGGACTCCTAACAGGAATCAAAAGTCATCTTCGAGGAGAAAGAAGAAATCGCTGAATGGGAAGAGGCTTGAATATGGAGAAGAAACAGAAACTGAATCTAGTGGTTCTGACTCTGGAAGTGAGTCAAGTTCAGACAAGCAAGAAGAGAGAAGGCAGTCATCACCAGATCCTCCCTCTCGGAAGAAAAACAGTAAGAAGTCATCCAAAACCGTTGTGATCCGCAATATTAACTACATCACACCTGAGAGGAGGAGAAGTGGAGAGAAAGGTCAAGTTTCAGATGGATCTTATTCTGGTGAGGATGATCTAATAGATGCAGATTCTCTTAAAATGAAAGTGGATGATGCAGTTAAGTCATTGAAGGAAGCAAGCAAGTTAAACAAAAGAAGAGGTGCAGACAAGGGCCGGGACACTGCAAATAAATCAGATGATGATTCTCATCAGAAAAACTCTAATGTACCAGAGGAAGGAAAAACAAATGAAAACTGGGATGCTTTCAAAAGTATTCTCATGAGGGATGAAGAAAATGCTAGCATGAACGAAGTAGAATGGAAGCAATCTGCAGATGTTCAGGAACATTACATGGCTAGAAACATTGATGGTGAAATTTCTGCAACATCACAGAAAGTTCCAATCCAGCGGACAGTTATGGGTGATTCTTTTGTCATGACCGAGAGGGATGGGAAAGATGAGACTAGGAAGTTGGACGATTTCTTTAATGGAGATAATTACCGGCCTGTCATGAAGAGAAGGGACAGTGCTGAAATTGTTTTGTTACGTCCTGAGAGATTGGAAGATCCAGGAAGCAACCTTACTAATCTCATGTCTACTTCTGCAAATGGGTCATCTGTAATCAGGTCTCGAAAGGAAGAAGATTTGTTTGCTGGGAATCACTATGTAAAGCCAGGAAATCAGGATTCCGCCAATTACCAGATGCTTTTTAATGGTGATCACATTTCATCTGCAGAGAGTGATCCTTTATATTCTCAGAAAAGTAGGAAAGACATTCTTATTGATGATTCTTTCATGGTAACGGCTCGGGCAGAAGGTGATGATCAAGGTGATTCCCAATGGAAAACTGATATAAGTGTTGTTGCAGATCTTACTTCATCTACCAACCCAGACGGTAACATAGATGCTTCACAAAATGAGCATAAGATAGTTGATTCCAATGAGCCAGATGATCTATTCATGGTTCTGGAACGAAATCCTGGATATGATTCCTCAAGAGACTCCTGGACAATGGATTATCAAATTGACTTATCATTCTCAGAACCTAGTAGAAGTGCAGCTACTGAAAATGCAGAAGAGAAGGCTCCTTCTGATGATAAGAAGCAAAATGGTGCTGCTGGATTGAAGAAGCCAGCCAAAGAAACAAGGTCTAAAATTTTGAATGGATCCCTCGGAAAGAGCAAAGCCGAAAATATCTACAAGAGCAAGAGACCATCACTTGTTAGTAGGTCCGTAAGTCAGAAGAGCAAGTTGGAGAAGGTAAAATGGTTATTATTTCTTCAATCTAATATGTTTTTATATAAACCTTTCCCTCTCATACCCTTTCTTAGCCTCTAATATAAGATGGCTGTCAACAGGAAGAAGAAATGCGAAAGAAGATGGAAGAATTATTACTTGAACGGCAGAAAAGAATTGCCGAGAGAACTGCAGCTAGTACAAACAAAAGATCCCCATTAGAAAGTAAAGCGGCGAAAAGTTCAACAAAGAGTGACAAGAACAAGAATCTTTCCCCAGCTGCAGCAACAAACAGAGTGAGTTCAATGAAACTCAGGGCAAGTACTTAAGAAAGAAGCCCTCAAATATGGTTGAGATCCTCTGTGACGACATCGATATCTAGCCCTTATTTCTGGAAATCCCATCACATTTGAAGAAAGGTGAGATTCAATCCTGAAGTCTTTCAGCACAAGAAAACTTGCACTCCTCACACATGTTTTACCTTAATGGTAATTCATGAACATCCCCCATTGCACAGTTTTTTCACTTCAGATGCTTTGGCTTTGAATGCCCCTTTTACTGTATACATTGTCAATATTTCCGAGTTTTACACTTGCAATTCATTCGGTCAGTGTTTGTTCAATAATTTATAGATACTCAATAAGCTCATAAACATACACATATATATAGTCATAGTCCATGTATCTACTTTTTTTTCTTGCCTCAATTTGTTTGTCATGGGAAATATGTGGTTTCTTTCCATTGTATACATTACTTGAGACTTTTTATTATTGCTGAGATATATAATCCATAGTCAAATGTGTGATTGGTTCAAATTTCAATCTTGAAAGTGTTCAAAGCTGTTGCAATTCACTTGCATTAACCTTAAACCCTGGCGCTGAGAACTGACTTGCTCTTTTGTTCTAAAAGATTTAGTACAGCATAAACTTTAGACAGTATTTTTTTTTCATTAGATTTCCCATTTCTTTTTTTTCTTCGTTGCAACAATGTCTTTTGCCTCCCTATCTTTTTTCCTACCATAATTTATTCATTTTAATGCGCTCCTTTTTTTTTTTTTAAATAAATTTCATATAATTTCATTTTCTTTATTTTGGATAAGAATAACGTAGCGGTGATATGAAGAGATAACGTAGCATTAAGAACCTCTCATTCAACAATATCCTTACTGTTAAAATGATGACGAACACAACACACGAAACACCTTGATGGGCTTATTTAAACAAGTGACCGAATCGATCGATCTCAACAACACAAAGCATCAAGGAAAACAGTTTACCAAAAGTAGAACAAGCTAGGATGGGAAATAATATTTAAGATCTCATTCAGTGATGAAGTCGATTCTAATGCCTTCAATGGTAACTGGACCGCTTCCTTTGCTAGGAACCAAAGTGACTACAATACTTTCGTCACCTTCAACATCTAAATCCTCCAACAACTCTGATATTCCCACAACCAAGTTTGTCTTCATCTTCATCCCGCTGTGATTGCCGTGAGGTATATTGGTGAAGGTTCCTGCAAACTCTGAATCTTGTGGTCCACTAGGTACTTCATCATCTACATCATCAATGTACACATCAAATTTGATATTCTGACTTCCGTCTATCTTGATGTTCTCAATCACCAACACTTCTTCTTCTTCTTCCTTTTCAAATTTACTTCTCGATGTCCTTGGCCTTGGAATCTCAACTCTCACAATTTTGTCCAACAATACTAACGGGAATGCATCTTCTAAAACTTCCGTTGTTATTTCTGCTGCTCGTGCTTGACCACGAGGCCCTGGCCCCGGCCTTCCTGGCGGTCCTCCCGGCCTTCCAGGAGGTCCTCCTCCTGGCCTTCCCGGTGGCCCTCCTGGCCTTCTCGGAGGTCCTCCCGGTCCACCTGGCCTTCCTGGAGGTCCTCCCGGTCTGAACCCGTGAGGAACTTGCTTACTATGAATCCATGGGGTGTCAACTAGTTGGTAATCGTAGCCCAAAGCTTTGGAGTCAAGGCAGTCGGAAACCTTACAACGAACAAGGTTTTGTTTCTCATCATAGAAAAGAAAAGAGGAATTGAGATAGTCTGGGTCGTTGATATCACGTCGCTTTGGTCCTGGAAAGTTCTTCCATATATTCCATATTCGATCGATATTGCAATGATGAGCATAAAACAAGGGGTCTCTCCCTGCGGAATAGAAATTCCCCATGTCTTCATTATTATCTTGCCTTGGGTCTCCAACCCATATATGAAGAGCAGTGTGAGAACCAGCCTCGACGGACCCTGCAAATGCTCCTTTTATTTCTCTAGGATCTGTTGGGGGTTTATCTTGATTTGTTGGTGCTGCTTGACTAGCACGATAAGGTCCGCCGAAGAAAAGTGATGGAAACTTTTGACGAACCACCTGCTGATGCATTATACACAGATTTCTATTTATTTGTTCATTATTCGGTAAACCACTTTCATTGCCTCCGTAATTCAGATCAGCCAACTTCGGAGGCAGATGGTCAATGTTACGCAGACAATCATAGAGTGGAGATCTAGGGTCTGTGTAAATGGCTGGGATAGCCATGCCTGCAGGAGAATCCCAGTTCCAATACGGCATTGCAAAGTCTGCGTCACCAATCATCTCCCCCAAAATCCTTTCGAAGAAATAAAGGTAAAGCCTGTGGAATGGGAAAAACAGCCAATTGAAGTGGACTTGAATGTCAAGATCAGGGAACCCTACTTGTTCATATGCCCCATTACAGTAAGCACAATGAACATTTGCTTGTTGCTTGAACCTACGGGGATCATTAGGATCAAGCTTCTTCATGAGTTCCAAGGCCCTCTTATACTTAGCCAAGTAATCATCGTTAACTAAATGCGCGGCGGGCCTATATCGCAACCTGCTAACCTCTGGTGGTTTGAAATCTATGATCTTCAGTGTTGTTGGTACTGGCGGGCAGCAAAGCACTTTTTCGGTTGAAAACGACACCGTTGCTTCACCACATTTGCTCAGGTCCGGGGCCTCGATAGGAGCTGCGGACGCGGCGGAAAGGTCACCGCCGACAAGGTTTGTTGTGCCATAAAGACCACCAAGGCCAATGAGGACGTCCCTTCGATCGAACTTGTTGAGGGAAGAGTCTCCGTTGTTATTGGAATTATTAGGACTAGGGTTTTGCTTGCTCGTGACTTTGCATGACACAAGTTTATTAGGGGCAGAGTAGTAATAAGGCTTTTTGATGAGCTTCTTGTTTATGGAAGAAGTACTTTTAGTTGTTTTGGGAAAGAATGAGGTTTCAATGGAGGAGGAAGCTGTGGTAAGGAGATGAGAAGAAGCCATACTGGCTTTAGATATTGTGTTGATGGAGAAGAAAGACACCCTTTTGCATGGCATTTATAATGAAATTCATCACGAGGCAATTGAAAATATCCTTTCTCATTTTTGCTAAAAATCTCTACCTACTTTTTTTTTAGGTGCTACCTACTATAGTACTACTCTTAAAAAAAAAACAAATGAAATATCCCCTGTTCATCAAAACCAAAACAACAAAAAGCAAATCAGTGCAAAACCTGCAACTTAATTTAAACCAAGTTTTATTATAGAAAATTGTAATTACGGAAACAATTTCACCTAGTGATGTTAATAGGTTTAAGATAATCATGCATACATGTTAGCACTTAAGGACGTACGGCAAAATGATTATATGGAATTGGCTTTCAAATATATGATAATTAAATGATTGTATATCCTAATTAACTTTAATTAATACCTCTAAGGATAAAGTCATAAAACAAAGTCCTTTAATTAACAGTACTCAATCAAACAGATTAAAATAGTGAAAATGACTTGTAATTTTTTTTTTGGCATTGAAAATGTCTTGCAATTAAGAAGTTTTTTTTTTGGTGAAAAGCAATTAAGAAGTTGATTTTATATAGACAGATATAAAAAAGTCATATTTCTCCATATTTTCCCAAGATCAGAATTTCGAACGTTCACATTTTTCCCATGCAAACTCCCTCTTGGGATATTACTTTTCATACCAATATTCAAAACTCTCTTATCATTCATAAAGAAAATGAAAAGAAAAGAAAAAAGTATAGATACCTTAAAAAAATTTTTTTTTTGAGGGAAACCTTAAAAAGATATTGAATGAGAACAGGGCTAATAAATATTGTATGAATAAGTTATAAGAGTCGGCCAGCTGTTCACCCACCATGCAGAGAGGAAAATAAATAGTAATTTTAAGATATCACAAGATCAAGATGACACTAATGTCCTACTCCTATATGCACCTGGATATGTACTATGCAGCAACAAAAATGAATAACATAAAACGACACCGTTTAATGAGTATTCACTGAAGCTAAAGGACCACATGCACCAATGTCCAATGGAGTGTGCACACGTATATAAATTATGGCAATTGTACTCTCTGAAACAAGATGTAACCATATTAATTTTGTTGGTATCTAAAACAAAGAAAAAAACAGATTAATTTCGTCTTTGCATGCGAAGAAAATGGAAAAGAAATGGCGTAAAGTCTTATCATCTTTTTCAGTTCATTATTATGTTCGTCGTATATATCTCCTTTTGCACATTTGTCATTACGAATTGTCTTTTCTTAGTCGTGTTTCACACAAACCGTTGTTCTTACATGCTCAGTGTCGATTTCACACAAACTTTTGTATCTTTTCCCGTATAATACCAAACCGGCCTTGTTCTAACTGCAATTAGTAATTTTTCCACCTATATTCACAAAGATATGGAAATCGATCGGGCAAATATATATAGAAAAGGATCTTAACATTAATTCATCGTAATTAATCACTCAAAAACATTGCAAAAAAAAAAAGGTCCAATTTTACTTTTAGGTTTTGTTACATTAATTAATTATTGTTGGTGGTATCTGTTTAATTAGAAACTGCATATTGCATGTGATCTTGTCCTAGCTAGTCGTGTTTCACACAAAACTTGGTTTTACATACCCGTGTCATGCATACCTATATTTCCCATTGCTGCCATGCCATGGACACAGGAAAGTACTCTCTGACGAATGATAAGTTTTAGGTCCGAAGGCCGAAAATGACAAGGATATGACAATTTGGCCGTACCTGATGGGCTGATAATGGAAATCAACGTCGACTACCGTCCGGTAGAAGGCACGGCGCCCTTGCAATTGCAGCCATCATGTGTCTTGGGTGCCCTTTTGATTCAAGGCAAGCGTTGAGCCTTCTTGGTCAATCGCATTCACACGTCACTCCCTCTCTCTATATTAATTTTGTGTACTACAACATTTCTTCTTTACCCTCTCCATATATACAATACAATATTGTAATTGCACAAAATAATACCCTATTTAACTATTAATTGTTGTGGTTTTTAGTGCTCAAAACCATTAACTGTACTTGATTGTAGCAAATATTTCCTGGTTCCCCTGTTTTGCTTGCTAACTCTTCTGATTACAACCACAATTTTGGAAAGACATGGAAAAGACGCCTTGTTGTGAAAAAATTGGATTGAAAAAGGGGAGATGGACAGCAGAAGAGGATGAGATTTTGACCAAGTATATTCAAGCTAATGGAGAAGGGTCATGGAGATCTTTGCCCAAAAATGCTGGTAATTAATAATTTAAGATAATCTTCTTCTTCTTCATTGCTTGGTTTGGTTATAATTTAAGATAATGTAAGATGAAATTTGCCATTTTGAAGGATTGCAGAGGTGTGGGAAGAGTTGCAGACTAAGGTGGGTTAATTACTTGAAAGCCGACTTGAAGAGGGGAAACTTTACTTGTGAGGAGGAAGAAACCATCGTTAACTTCAATGCTATTTTGGGGAATAGGTTAGTGCTAGATTCATTTCAATTTCATCCCTAGCTAATTATCTCCCCAAGAAAACAGGGGATTTTTCATTTTCATTTTTTGTATGGTGAAATGAAGGTTAAGTTGTTTTCAAATTTGGTGATCCAGGTGGTCCTTGATTGCCAGCTTCTTACCAGGACGAACAGACAACGAAATAAAGAATTACTGGAACGCCCATTTGAGTAGAAAACTACATTGCTTTAAAAGTAAAACAAGTAAATCATCTGAAACGAAGAAGATAAGCAAAAGTTTGATGAGTAGCCAGAAGAAGAAAGATGGTGGTACTTGTTCAAATGAACCTATGGAAAACAATTCTTTTGACGAAGTTGTGCCAATGCCATCCTCTCCAAATCCAGAAAAAGAAACCTTGTCAGGTTCTGCCTCAGAAGATAAAACGAATCTTGATAGTCCCAGTCATTGTCAAGACACAGGGGAGGAAAATTCGAAGCAGATGCTTTGTTTTGATGATATTTTTGACAATGAATTGATAGAATTAAATGGGGATCATATGACATTATTAAGCGATACTAATTATTTTGATTGGGATCAGTTGGAAACTTTAGTTCAAGGGATTGATCAGATTAAGGATGAGAGATCAATAAACGCCACCTTCGCCATGGGAGACCTTTTCTTTGGACTTTGAGAGGAAAATTCCATAGTTGCTTTGCTTGGCTTTACTCCTTATCTTCTCTCTTTTATGCTCTGTATGTTTCTGGGAATGGAGGTGTGGTAACTGGTAACTGTTGATTTAAATTTATACTCTGTGTACAAACTTCGTAACTAGTTTTCCTTTCTTCCATAGTTTTTTCATGGTTGTATGCCTCACAGTACTTAGGTATATATTGTTTGTTTAAAATTAATCCAAACAGGCGGATTGTTTCATGTTATCAAATTGATTTTAGATTAAATTTAAATTAGTTGGGATGAAGGTAAGAGGAAATCTTGATCAGAACACTGACATCTCAAGATAAATTTTTACTATTTGATTTCTTATTTGGATTTTGGAAACTGGTGTCTCTCCTCTGATAAATAAAATTTGCAAGTCCTTCGTAATCACTTGGTTCGAATATAAAGCTTGATTTCCATCATGAAAAATTAGTCACACGAACCAATGACAAAATATGTTTCGTCTTATCTCTTAACTCGATACTTTAGGAAATACCTTTTCCTTAGTCCTGTTCGACACAATTTGTTTTTATATACTCGTGTATCACAGCAAGTTTTGTACCTATATATATAATTACACACTAGTATTTTGCCACACGTGAGGTTGAAGTTTTGATTTAAACATATTTTAAGTTACATATTATGCAATATAATGTCAATGTTAATTTTGAAAAGATTAGAAATTTCTAAATTTTTACAAGTTATTGAGAATAAATTAATCAATTTTTTGTTTCATATTTTTTGAATTAATTTCTAATTAAATCGAAATAAGATTTAAGTACTTATTAAAACAAATCCTTAAAACTAATACACCTGAGATTTGATTAGATAATTTAGATATTTTAAGGAGTTTCAGCGCCAAATATCATGTAAAATTGAGTTGGGGCACGAAACGCGTTTTTAGTCAAAAACCATGATGGTAAAAATGACCCGAAAGATTTTTTTCTAAAATTTCGGCAAAAAAACTAATAAAAATATATATAATTCAATGCAAAAAGATTGAAGGACTTTTCACGCTTTTAATATCGTTTTTCATATTTTTTTTTCTGAATTAATTTCTATTTAAATCGAAACAAGATTCTAATGCAAGTAAAAACAAATCCTTAAATTCAATATGGCTAAGATTTGATTAGACTAATAAAGATATTTCAAGGAGTCTCGGCGCCAAAAACCATACAAAACAGAGCCGTGGCCCCAGAAGGCGTTTTTAGTGAAAAACCGTGATGATTGGTACCTGAGTTCGGCTAAAAGCTGACGCGAAAAGTTTACCATCATTTTTTTTTACCACAATACTCAGAAAAAATATAAAATTCTAACGCCAAAAAGATTGGTGAACTTTTCACGCTTGTAATATTGTTTTTCCATTTTTTTCCGAATTAATTTCTAATTAAATCCAAACCAGATTGAGATGCTCGTAAAAACAAATCCTTATATCCAATATGGCTGAGATTTGATTCGATGAATATAGACATTTCAAGAAGTCTTTACGCCTAAAATTATGCAAAATTGAGTCGGGGCTCCGGAACGCTTTTTTAGCCAAAAACCGTGATGGTTATTACACGATTTCGGCTAAAAACTGACCCGAATAGTTTTTTTCTCAAATTTTTTGCCACAATACTCAGAATAAGTATATAATTCAACGTCAAAAAAATTGACGGATTTTTCACACTTTTAATATCATTTTTCCCATTTTTTCTAAATTAATTTCTAATTAAATCGAAACAAGATTCAGATGCTCGTAAAAACAAATCCTTATATCCAATGTGGCTGACATTTCGTTCAATAAATATAGATATTTCAAGGAGTTTTTGCGCCAAAAATCATGCAAAATTGACCCGGGACTCCGGAACGCGTTTTTAGCCAAACACCGTGATGGTTAGTACACGATTTCGGCTAAAAACTAACCCAAAAACTTTTTTTCTCAATTTTTTGCCACAATACTCAGAAAAAATATATAATTCAACGGTAAAACGATTGGCGGGCTTTTCACGCTTCTAATATCGTTTTTCCATTTTTTTTCCGAATTAATTTCTCATTAAATCGAAACAAGATTGAGATGCTCGTAAAAACAAATCCTTATATCCAATATAGTTGAGATTTGGTTCGATGAATATAAATATTTCAATGAGTCTTTACGCCAAAAATCTTGCAAAATTAAGTCGGGGCGCCAGAACGCGTTTTTAGCCAAAAACCGTGATGGTTTAATATAATTTTCCATTTTTTTCCTAATTAATTTCTAATGAAATCGAAACAAGATTGAGATTCTCGAAAAAACAAATCTTCATATCCAATATAGCTGAGATTTGCTTTGATGAATATAGATATTTCAAGGAGTCTTTGCGCTAAAAATCATGCAAAATTGAGTCGGGGCTCCGGAACGCGCTTTTAGCCAAAAATCGTAACGTACACGATTTTCGGCTAAAAGCTGACACGAAATTTTTTTTCTCAATTTTTTCCCACAATACTCATAAAAATATATAATTCATCGCCAAAAAGATTGACATGCTTTTCACACTTTTAATATCGTTTTGCCTATTTTTGTTCCGAATTAATTTCTAATTAAATCGAAATAAGATTCAAATGCTCGTAAAAACAAATCCTTATATCCAATGTGGCTGACATTTCGTTCTATAAATATTGATATTTCAAGGAGTCTTTGTGACAAAAATCATGCAAAATTAAGTCGGAGCTCCAAAACGCGTTTTTAGCCAAAAACTGTGATGGTTAATACATGATTTCGGCTAAAAACTGACCCGAAAGGTTTTTTCTCGATTTTTTCCACAATATACAGAAAAAAATAAATAATTCAAAACCAAAAATTTTGACGGGCTTTTCAGACTTCTAATATCATCTTTCCATTTTTTTCCGAGTTAATTTCTAATTAAATCGGAAAAAGATTTAGATGCTCGTAAAAACAAATCCATTTATCCAATGTGGCTGACATTTGGTTCGATGAATATAGATATTTCAAGGAGTCTTTGCGCCAAAAATATGCAAAATTGAGTCAGGGCTCCGGAACACGTTTTTAGCCAAACACCGTGATGGTTAGTACACGATTTCAGCTAAAAGCTAACCCGAATTTTTTTTTCTTTTCAATTTTTTTGCCACAATACTAAAAATTAAAAATATATAATTCAACGTCAAAAAGATTGACGGGCTTTTGATGCTTCTAATATCGTTTTTCCATTTTTCCTAATTAATTTCTAATTAAATCGAAATAAGATTGAGATGATCGAAAAAGAAATCGTTATATCCAATATGGCTGAGATTTGCTTTGATGAATATTGATATTTCAAAGATTCTTTGTGCCAGAAATCATGCAAAATTGAGCTGGGGCTCCGGAACATTTTTTTAGCGAAAAACCGTGATGGTTTGTACACGATTTCGGCTAAAAATTGACCCGAAATTATTGTTTCTTATTTTTTAGTCACAATACTCAGAAAAAAGTATAAATTCAATGATAAAAAGATTGACAGGCTTTTCACACTTCTAATATCGTTTTCCATTTTTTCCCTAATTAAATTGAAACAAGATTGAGATTCTCGTTTAAACAAATCCTTATATCGAATGTGGCTGACATTTCGTTCCATGAATATAGTTATTTCAAGGAGTATTTACGCCAAAAATCGGAAAAAATTGAGCCGGGGCTCCGGATCGGGTTTTTAGTCAAAAACCATGATGGTTAGTACACTATTTCGGCAAAAAACTAATCCGAAAACTTTTTTCTCAATTTTTTGCCACAATATTAAGAAAAATTTATAATTCAACGCCAAAATAATTGGCGGGCTTTTCACCCTTCTAATATCGTTTTTCCATTTTTCCGAATTGATTTCTAATTAAATCGAAACAAGATTGAGATACTCGTAAAAAAAAATCCTTATATCCAATATAGCTGAGATTTGGTTTGATTAATATAGATATTTCAAGGAGTCTTTGCGCTAAAAATCATGCAA